>LDPL01000012.1:1575287-1858334 GCA_001305505.1 Neonectria ditissima
GGGGGGGGGGGAAGGGATAGGGCGAAGAAGGCTCTGAGATCGACCAAACGGCAGGGACGAAGTCGACGCCGGGCTCCTTATCAGCGATGGTGTGACTCAGAGCCAAGCGTGGAAGGGCGGAGTTATATACTTGGCATACTCCGAGGCCGCGGCGGCTGCTAGGCGGCTGTGCAGCGCCGTCTCATCGAACGGAACGATGTGACAAGCATTTAGGCCTGTTGTTGTCTTATCTAATATAGGTAATACTTGCGAATGAGGTGAGATGATGTAACTGAAAGCCGGCCCTAAAGCGTGTGCATCATTGCAAGAGCACCATTCACTCTTGCTAAAGAGGGTGCGCTTCTGGTGCTTCGAGAACGCCGTCGAGGCTAGGTTGAGATGTACTACTACAACTCGCGATCCTGCCTTCTTCCTGCACTTATTGAGTGAACAGGGTATATAGCCTTGACTGTTAGGTATAATGGAGTTTGTTCGGCGGTAGGTCGCTCGTCTTGACAATCCTGTCGCTGCTGCGTATGATCTGGCTGAACTCGTTGACCAGGCCGCTCTTGATGGGTTGTGCGTCTTCTCGAGCACTTGGACCATCTTCCAGACTTCATCTTGCAGCTTTTGCAGCTCTTGCAGCGTGCCGCGGAAGCTTTCTTCAAGGGTAGAAACTTGGTCTTGTATATATAAATGGGGGCCGTGGGTCGGTATCGTGCCGTTAAGAAACGGGTCACCGAAATCCCGAAAGAACATGAGCGCACCCTCGCCACGAACCGAACGCCCTGGCCAAGATGGCCGCAGCAGTATGCGCAACCTTCTGCCAAGCTATATATAAATTTGATGATTCTTTCTTCGTCATCGTGCGGAACCCAGGCTCAGGCTCACTCACTGAAATAGTGTAAGAGGAGGAACTCTCAAGAGCCTTGTTTTTCGAGGTTTATTCTCATGGTGTTGCGATATATGATCTCCTGAGGCGCTGAAGACCTTGTTTTGCAGCTCGACAAAGCAACCGAAGCCTCGCCGTCTCAGCAGCCTGTGTCCTGCTTGTGCAGGCTGATGATTCGGGGGAAGCTGCAGTTGGTGGAAGAGTAAAGAGTCCAGCAATCGACTCCCGAGATCAACAAGCCAGAAAGACTCCGTTTATCTCATGGATAGGCCGACTCCACTTTTGACCAAATCTTCCTTGCTCCGGATTAGGGTCTAGGATCGCTCTGAAGATTCGAATGAGCCTCACCCTGAACCTAAGACGGCTTGATAGCTTCGCAAATGCATATCTCGACAAGTTCACGCTCCAGCCAGGGCAGGAGTGCAATCTCGGCTGAGAGGTGAACCATCCACTGGGTAAGACACAGTCGTTCTATGTTGTCGTGGTACGAGTTCTTGACCTTTAGCGGACGGAAGTTGACCTGCTTCTTTTGACCAATTCGTACCAGTCTACCGATGATCTGGGACATACTTTGCAGTTGAGGTGCCATGGTGTTGCAGAAGTTTATAACCGGCTGGGTCCATCGGCTGTGTGTTGATCATCGTGTGCAGAAATGTCTGGCCGCAAGGATCTTCCAGAGCTTATATCTCTCGACTAACGCTTCAGATGGTGTTTCTTTGAATCTCCTCCACGCCACCAACAGAGAGAATCTTCCAACTTTCCACGCCGCGCGTCGTCCCTGATTCGGATGCTACCGAATCGCAGGCAAAACTCTCGACGCGGATTGTGGCCGGGAACGATATGCATGTCCGAATAGTCACCGCCATTGAAATCGGTTGGCGAGTTTCCCGGTTTAGCATGCCCATTCTCCTCGGAGTGCCAACCCTGACCCTATACGCATCTCTTATATAATATCCGCGCCCTCCATTATGATGGTATTATGAATTATCTGGGATTGGATTATCGTCAGTGTCTTTCCCGGGTCCGCGTAGTTGTGCTTCTCTTTCAGGGCTGCGATCAGGAGCTCAAAAGCGGTACCTGACATCGACGTCATCTCATCAGCCTCCTTCGCCTGCATTTTTTCCCTCAGCTTCGCGCGGAGGTTGGTAAAGTCCAGCTGCTCCGACCTGTTCGTGTAGGTCCATGACCTGCAGCTGTAAAATGTGGCCGCGTCGTCGGCCATATCTCCTGGGGTGGTATTGGTGCGCCCCTTACGCTCTGAGCGGCTCTGGAGTAGGGCGCCCCGATCATGTTCCAGGACGGTCTTCTCAGGCCGCCTCTGCGCTATCAGCATCGCGTTCTTGGCTTTGTGGTAGTGCACAAGGTCGAAGTAGATGATGGTTGCTCGGTTAAGGTCCTCCACGGTGAAGGCATCCTACGTCTTCACCGTGCCGCCTCTATCAATTGCCGGGTCAGTGGGAAACCGGCGAATGTCCGTGTTGGTATATAGTTTTATCTCTGGGAACGGCGTGGGGCCGTACTCGTGTAACCAGATACCCGCTCTTTGCTAGCCCTCTTTGCCCTTGATGAATGCAGCACGTCCGGGTGTAGCATCAGTCTTTCGCCCTCCTTCGGTGCTATCAGTACGTCCTGGGTTATTGCAATAAACCAATAGTCGATCGTCCTTGGCGTAGGCTGCCAGTATCTTCGACAGTACGTACGTGTACTTGGGAGAGTCCCATATAATGTACCGTACCTGACCGGCACGGTCGGATGGAAATCTGTATTTCTGTGAGGCCCTGGTGTTGTAGAACACCCAGTGAAGACCACCAGAATTGTCCATTGAGGCGACTCGGTCGACCTCCTTGGTGCCCGCCGCGGGGTCCGGCTTGTTTTTGGCCACTCGGTCAGCCTGCTGTCGTGCCTTCTCGGGCGTCTCCACCCCGCCGATCGGGAGCGGGTCATTGGGATCTCGGGGCTCGTCGTTGGCTTTGTTGTCTTCATTGTCGTACTGCGTCGGTCGTATAAGCTCGTCCGGGGCCATCTTCGGCCCTCGAAGTCATCGAGGTTTATATCATCGTCGCTCTCCTCAGCTGCAGCCTTAGCGTTGTGATCCTCGAGCGCCCAGGCTTCATCGCCATCGTCTTCATAGATATTATCGTCTTCATCCTGAGAGCCGTTTCCAGCGACGCAGGCAGAGGACTTTGAGCTTCTCGTTTAGACACGGGAGCTGAAGTCGGTCGATATCTGGGCGCTGTTCAATCTCTGCGGTTCAAAGCCCTGGCAGGGAGTATATAGACTCTAAAGCCTTGGAGAGGTCTTGAAAGTGGTTGGTGATGAGCGGCTGACTGTGGCTGAAAGGACTCCTTTAAATGGCATAGCGTTACTGATTGGAACGCAAATTAACCGTAATCCCAACCCTGAATACTTTTTTATCTTTGCTCGTGTTCTTTCCCTGAAGCTTTATCATGGTTGGGAGCTTCCCAATGCTGTTCTTGGTGCGAAGGCTTTCGTTGAATCGGCTAATGGCCTCTGGGTCACGGTTGATGTTGATCCTCCTAGAATCTCTCACGGTACTCTTCTCGGATGTGCCGAAAGCAGCACGACACCACTTTCCCGCCCATGATGCACGAAGCGCAGGCGAAGCCCCAGAAGGTAGGAAGAAAATCGCAGTCGGGGAAGGGCTCGGCACGCACGACTTTTCAAGACTAGCTGTGTCTGTGAGGAATATATACTTTCGTGCGGCCTCGCGCCGCCTCGGTTGGGATAGTAATGGAATGGTCGTACGTGTTCATCTCGCTGGCCGTATAGATGCTGATGCTGGCCGAGCAGGCTGCCTTCGCCTCGAGAGACATTCCCGTGTACGTCAACGCCTATCCTTACTCTTATATAAAAATGATTAGGGCTGCACTGGCATTGTCGGAGATGCTTCTCCAGGCGGTAATGGGCAGGTGTCTTGTCCTCTTAATGCGTGCGACTAGCGGGCCCATAGCACGAATGCGCAGCCACCATGGCTTCGAACCGAGCTTGATGCCGTTGGTGGTTTCTGCCTCAGAGCGCTGGCATGGCATGATCTGCGCGTAGTCCGCATCTGTAGCCAGGGTGCTGTCTAGTATATTGGAACATTTGTTCTTCTTCTTGATCAGGCGGTTCATGACGTTCTACTCCTGCTGTTGTCCCTTCTGCAGCTCCGCGGCCTTGTCGCGGACGCTGGCTTGCATCGTCTGTAGCTTCCCGCTGAACCTCTCTTCCATGTCTATGAGCTCGGGATCGTGCTTGTGGATGCGTGGGTCTGGGATTTTACCGTCGAGGAACGGGCCTCCAAAGTCTCGAAAGAACATGATAGAAGTCTTGACAGCCCTGTGTGCTTGCCTGGGTGGGCCTTGATGCGTTCGCAGATGAGAACCAGCCATCTGACGAGCGCGCTCGCCGTCTTGCACAAGCCTATAGTATTGGCTTAATACTGGCCTTGTAGCCCTGGTTCGGCTGCGGCCCGGATCCTGAAGTGGTAGAGGAATGCGAGCTGGTAGGGATGGAATGCCTTTCTCACCCCTGGTAACCTCTTCCACTCGAGCGTAGCCGCGGTCTCCTCCGACAGCTGGAAGATCTGGGTGGGGCGGATGCCCTATGCCAGGGCGAAGAAGTCCTTGTGTACGAAGCGCCACATGATGTCGGTCTGGAGGTCGGCCGCTCCGCGTCATGCTGTAGGGCTGCTGTATATATATGCGCACTTCCATCCTTGGGCACTCCATGTATACGGTCCCGGTGTGCGGCCTCGAGACTCTCTAGTTCTTCGCTGGGGGGTGGGTGGTAGACTCGGCAACGGAGGCCTTGTTGGCCATTCGCTCTCCTTGACTTCGTGGCCACGACCCTGCACGGGTACTTGATGATAAGAAGAGTTGCCGATGCTCGTAAAGGCCACAAGCACAGATGGCTGATATATCGCCCTCCGTAATCCAAAGACTTGGTTGTTCTCTGGATCCTTGACGTAGAGGTCATCGGCGCACACGGGTAGCAGCTGCTAGCAAGACACAACAGTTCGCACCCGCGAATTTGACTGCAGTTTCAGCATCTGTGGCGAGGCTCGCCAGCGCAGTCCTGAAGGGAGGGAAAAGAGATCGTCACAGCCGGTTGTCATCTCTCCCCACGGCGAGCCCGGGTATACCGTGTCCCCGAGCCGAAGCGCCAGCATATACTAATCTGGACGGCCATCCCGAACCCGCGGATATATGGGCTCCCGTTGCGACGAGAGCAGTTCGGGCGGCGGTGTTCGCGAAGGGCGTTGGGTTCTTGGAGATCCTTCATCGTCAACTCTTTTTTCAATTAAAGAAAAGATTTTCAACCCAGCTTTCTGCTGACTTCGTTGACGGAAGATGGCATGAGCTGGGCCAACTCTCCGATTGCGACGGGAGTCCCCACGATGGCGTTAGCCTTGCTTAGTGCGTATTCAAGGAGAGCTCGGAGTGACTCTTGGTTCTGCACAAGGTTGCGCTTGAAACTCGACCTGTCGTTGGTGTACTCGTTGATAAATCTGGCGCCAGACATCGTATCTCGGGCAACTCGGTTGACTATATATCCCATTCGCCGACCAACATCTTCGAGTTGGGTCTTGATGCTGAGCCAATGGCGGTTGGTGGGAGCTTCACGAGTTGATTCGGCTCCCGCCCAGTCTGCGCGAGTCTTGACCTCCCGCCAAGCCTAGGCCAAGTCGCGACGGGAGATGACACCCGCAGTCATGCCGTCGCAGCAGACAAAGCATACACACCCATTTCACACCTGCCGACCGAGCAGTTCATGCAGGGTAGTATTCGAGGGTGTGCGATTGAATCGTCGCAGGGTTCGGTGCTTTGGTAGCATCGACTTCGGAGCCACTTGTCGTCAAAGGAACATTCCCGCACGTTATATCCGGAGAGCGCCGTATATAAGAGCCAGGGTTCGGACTTTAGCGACGGGAAATCCTAGGCGCCCGTCGCGGTGAATTCTCCTGGGGGCGTGTCCCTCGCATTGATTTCTTGCGCTTCGACGACTGTCTCGTTCTCTGAGAAGTCGTGTGCACAGCCAGAGGGCAGCAAATTGGTGGATTTGCTCTCCACCAACTTCAGAACTGGCGGAACTGGTGGGCGCCGCGTGGCATCAGCTCCCTGGAGGAACGGCGACGGTGTGGCAAAGGCAGGGCGGATGTGTGGCCGATGATGAACAGTGTATATATGAACAGTGTGTATATGTAGTGGTGAGGAGTGCACTGGTGGAAAAGAAAGATGCCACGGGGGAGAAGAAGGACAATTTATACCTGTTCAAGACTGTAGCGTCGCGGTGCTTGACCCTGCGAGGAGTCACCGACCAGCTCAAGCAATGTTTGGTACTGCGTGGCAGCAATTGCTACCCAAGCATTGAAAATCGTGACTACTTTGGCCAAACCCGCAGGCAATCTTCCGTCTTTTGCTCTATCAAACCTGTGCGTGTTGAAAACAAATCTTGTCGCTCAAGTTTGTCAACCGTGGCCGCGCAAGCATAGAAACCGACACATCACTTCGCTTGTCTGGAAACACGGTTGAGACAAAGGTTAGGGAGAGCACGCAAACCATGCTTCCGGTTGATGCATTTGTATTCACACAAAAGTCTGAGAAAGATGTCGCTAAAAAAAAAAAAAAAAAAAAAAAAGGTTTCATCCAAAAGGTCCCGTAATCCCATCCATCATCCTGGCTGTATGTAAAATGTTGCGACGAGTGCCAGCGTCCCTCGTCCAACGATCCCGATAATGCAAGCGCTGTGGTAGACTCCCATGCAAAAGGCGAGTCGAGTCCCTTCGACTCGTCCGCCGTCTAGGCCCGTACAGGTGGTCTTTTCTAAATGTGACGCACTCAAAGTAATAAAAAGAAATAAAATAAAAACACCGAATGGCTTAGATCGCTCTAGGCCATCACCAGCTCCCTCTCCTTCTTGGTCTTGAACAAGGCCTTGAGCATGTTGCTGCTCTGTCGGTGGGGCTTTGGTCGGATCACCACCGACATGTCATCGCCCCGGCTGCTTCGTCCATCGTCGATGGTCTTCGTCTTCCTGCTAGATCGGCGGCTGCGCTCGCTGTCGGCGACGCTCTCGGTGCCACTGCGCCTGCTTCTCCTGTCAGACTCGCCTCTGTGACTCTCTCTGTCCTTGTCATCGCGGTGGCTCTTGGAGCTGCGGTGACTCCGATGGCTGTCGTGGGTCTTGCTCGTTCTGGTACTTCGGCGAGACTTTGTGTCAAAGTCGTCCTTGTAGTTCTCCTTGGCAACGCGGTCGGCCGCCGGGGTTATCAACTCGAAATCGGCCGTCTCGTCCTCGCCGTAAGGCACAATGCCTCTCCTCCAGGTCTCAATGGAGCTCAGGTCGTCATCGATGATGAGGGCTTCGTCGACGCCGGTGGTGTACTCGCTCTGGGTTCTCATCGGCGCAGGGCGGTTCATGGGCACGCCCTCGTAAGCCAAAGCCTCGCGGGCGGCCTGAGCCTCCTTGACCTTTTGCACAATCTTCCAGCCTCCGAAACAGACAACGGTCACACCAACGGCGATGCTAGAACCGATGAGGAACTGGGGAGACGCAAGCAGAGAGAAGACGGCAGGTGAGGCACTCTTCATGAGAGCAAGGAATGCGGGGGATGTCTTCTTGACCAGGCTAGACAGCTCGGCGAGGGACAAGGCAACGGCGGCGGCGGCGTCGGGGTTCTGCTGAAGATGGGCCATGGTGGCGGTGGCTGAGTGGTGGACGCACTGGGCCTCGTCGAGAAGGCCTTCGACGCGGTGGACGAGGTCGGTGGCATGTCTCTCGTCGCCGGCGTGGGGATCCAGGTCGGTCCGGTACTCCAGATCCGGGGGGACGTTTCCGTAGGCGAGGTCCATGTCGATCTCCTTGCGAGGCTTGTGCAAGGTCAGCTCGGCAGCGGAGCGGGTTCGGGAGACCATGGGGCCGGGAGCCATGGCGCGGCGCATCTCGACGTGGGCGAGGTCCCTCTTAGAGATGGCCACTTCCATAGGGACGGTCTCGGGGTAGGGGTTTGCGTAGGCGCGGGAGGGGGGAGCTCGGCTGGGGGTGACGCTGGAGACCTCGCTCAGGGTCTTGAGGTTGCCTTCGGTGAGAGCCTGGCTGCGGGTGTCGAAGTCGCGAGGGTTTTTGCTATCTCGGTGGCGGCGCGAGTGGGTGTTGCGAGACTGGTAGCTGCGCTGGGAGCCACGCTCGCTGCCGGCGTCGCAGGAGCGTCGGCGAGCTTGGTCGTGGTAGAATTGTTGATCATCTTGGTAGTATCGCGGGGGTTCGGGGAGGGTGCGTGAGTTGTCGTACGTCTGGGAGCGCTGGAGTTGGCGATCGGCCCTGATCTGGGACTTCTTGTCTTTGTAGTTGCCCTGGGCCTCCTTGAAGATGGAAAAGAGCTGTTTTCCCTGTGGAAGCGGGTTAGCAGAAGCAAGGCGGGGGAATGGCCAAGACGGCAGCTTACAGTCTTGATGATTTTGCCCGAGTTGTTGACGATGGTGATGGTCTGCTCGAGAGCCATGTTGGGCGGTGGGGGGAGAGCTCTGCGACGGCGGTGAAGCGACGAGATTATATCGCGCCAGAGGGAGCAGCCAACGCGATGCGATGTAAGACGGGGTGGAGATGGATGCTCAGTCGGGAGACCAGCTCTCAAGAGTAAGGAGGAAAATAAACAAAAAGCAAGCTGTCAGCCCGGAACCGAAGGCGTGTTGTAGGTAAGACAGCAGCCGTGAGCTGGGCGCGTTGGTAGGGGATTTCGGACGGGAATTGAGGATGGGAAGATGGCTAATAAGGCCCCACGCCGACGGCGGGATGGTGGATGAGGTTGGCGGAGTGGAGGACGATGGAGGTGGAGGATTTTTGGTCGGCTGGTGGAGAAGGGAAGGGATGGAAGCTGAAGAAGAGTGGGGGGGAGGAAGGGGGAGGGAGAGGTCGGGTTTATGAGTGTAACCGCTCGGCCACTGAGACAGGGCGCTGGAGGGCCACCCAGAGGCCCCAGAGGTCACCTGAAGGAGCCCCAAGTTACAGGTCTTTTTTTTTTTTTTTTTCCTGCACAAGGTGCAGGCCTCCCAGGTAGCCGGAAGACGAAGACGCAGCAGCCCGCGCTGGGTGGATGGAGGGGAAGGGAACCGGCTAGGGGGTCTGGTATAGCGATACCCGACCCATAGGCGCGCCGGAGGGCTCCACTGAAGGTGAAGGGGGGTGATGGCCTGCTGCTGGGGACCTGCGAGCGCCGGGGGCTAGCAGCCTAGCACATGGGCCTAGCCGCTAGGGGGCGAGGGAGAGGGGGCAAGCCCTGGACTGCAACCTGCCTGGCTGGGCGGGCACCTTCCGGCGGTGTCGGCGTCCAGCACGCTTAGCCGAAGGGGGGAGAGTCGGTGAAGACTGAGCAAAGTACCGCAAGTTGCGCACGTTGGGCGGATGAGACAGCCGTCCAAGGGAGATCCCCGCCGGCTCTGTTTTCGCTCTTCCAGGGAAACCTGTCAGAGAGGGCATGTCAGAGAGGGCATGTAAGCTGGACATTAACACTGGGCCTCAAAATAGGGGAGGAGGAGGAGGGGGGAGGGGGGAGACCTCGACTACAGCACGTGGGCCGGTTCCTGACCGCGTTTACAACATCATCATCTCGTCTCGTCTCCTCATTCAGGACTCAATCAATCAGTACTTGGTGGTACTGTGCCAATACGTCACGCTCCAGGTGCAGATGCAGACGCGCCCAACCCTGCAGCAGAACGCACATCCATCCTTCTCCCCAAACGTCTAGATGCCAATGGACGCGAAAGGAGACAAGAGAGCTTGCACCACCCGCCCGCGGAGACGACAGGACGGGCAGGAAGACGCAAAACGAGGCGGATGGGGGCATGCACAATGATGCCAACTGTGCATGAGTCCTGCGGAAGCATGAGCCGGCCACTGGTCCCCGGGGTTTGGCTGCATGAGCATTGCTACGTAGTGAGGTCAGCAAGCTTGCTAGTATACACGGATGGGAAAGGAAGCAAGGGGAGGTGATTCCTATTATGGTATGCGCCTCTTTGTCTGGCCAGATGCGGCGTCAAAATGGTCTCACCACCGTGTCTCGTCACCCGCCTCGTCCCGTCCCATCCCATCCCACTCACACTCTCTGTCTTCCATCACAGCGCCCATCACAGCGCCCATCACTCTTTCTTCCTCCCCAAAGTCCCTCTCCCACGACGGCCCAAACCCACCCAAGCTCTGCCAATGGAGTCGCTGCCGATTGGTGCGTGCCGCCCGTCAGGCGCCTGTGCAGTGATAGCGCGTTGCCGACAAGGATCTATGGCCCTGCTCCCACGGCGGGACGGGCTGGGCGCGCGCGATTCCGATCACTGAGGGCGCGACATGTGGTATGACTAGGATCCTATCAAACGCCGACGGGGCTGGTGCTGGGGCTGACGCTGGGCTGGGCTGGGCCGAGTTGGGCCTTGACGAGGTCGTCCTTGTTGACCGTTGGCCGTGACTTCTTGCGAACGCCCTCGAGGAAACGCCCATCATCGACAGTGGCTGGGATTCGACCGAATGAATGGAGTCGGCCAGCGGACCCAGCATGGCCTCCCGTCCGAGTACATACGGTACCACCTTGATTGCTGCTGGCCGTCGATCTCCCCCTTTGCCTGCCCCCCGGCGTCTGGGTATTTTCCTTCATGTTCCAGCTTGCTTCGTCTCCCCGTCTCCGTGTCCATCTCCGACTCAAATCTGGGTCTCGGCTGCGACGAGTCTCCGAGCGAATGCGTTGGCATCTCCATCTCCAGCAGCCCTCGTCCGTCCGTCCAAGCCTCACCGGCGGACCTGAAAGACTGGCACGCCAGCTGCCCAGAAGTAGGCCCAGATGGTCCATGTATCCAGGCCAGGTAGTTAGTAGGAGGCCACACTTTGGCTGTGGCGCTCGCTCAGCCACTTCTCTCTTGCGCGCTGTGGCTCATGTCCAAGTTTCAGCTCCCCATGCTCCCGAAATGACCGTCTCGACCCCTCATCATCCACAGCGGCCGCGCATGTGACATGTCCCTCTCCTCGTTCCCGGCGTTCCGTCAACCACGTCGCCATTGAATGCAAGGACACGACACGACACGCACCAGGGCCTATCGCCTCCGAGTCCGCGGGTCCGCGGTTCCACTCCCCCGGTCTTACGATGCGCTCTCCCCCATAGTACGACCAAACCGCCGGTCCGACCTGGGCGCCGTCTGGATCCCGAGATATCGCCCGGATCCCCGGTTCTGCGTCCGTCGTGATACATGGAACCCAGCGCTGGGTTGCAAGGAGCATCCATAGATTATTTATGCTGGCATTGCCAAAGGGTGGGGGAAACTCGCTACACACCGGTCTTTTTGTTAGCGCGACACCAAAATGTGGTGACGATGGCTTCCTTGACAGCTTCCCCACATCTAACCAAGAAGTCTTTAAAATGTAAAAGAAAATACCAGTAAGCAGTGTCTAGCTGGAATTTATTCTGGAACATGACCATAGATACTTCTACATCCTATCACGCCCTGATTGATGAAGCCTGTACCTCGTAAAAGCTGGGCAAAATAAAGGAATTGACTGTGCGAGTCATCCCAACTGCAGTTACCGTCGTCGCTCCAAGTCTGTCCGTACTTGTCCAAGTTCTGATTCCCACTTTGTCTGGCTTTCATCCAGGGCATGCTCGTTGACATGAGAGACGCCACACGGCATGAAAGATGGCAAACTAAGCTCTCCAGCGCACTTCGTGAACCTGGATCAAAGCCCTTTCACATGCCAGCATCTCTCAGAGCGGCGCATTGCGAACATGGCTAGATGTAATCCACAACGCTCTATTTGCTAAGCTTAGTAGTATGTGCCGAAATCAGGGAGGGACGCTGTGGGCAGCAGTGCACCACATCTTGTCCCCAATCTGCAAGGCAGTTGTTGATTAGGCCTTCGAAATGCAAAAGCCAGGGCGCAAGTACCACCAACTCAACTGTTCATCCGTTCATCCGTTCATCCAGTGTCACACCGGAGGTGCCGTGGCAAGTGGCGTCAACCTCAGATCTGCCTATTGAGGGCCAGACAAGATCTTCTGAATGAAAAGGAGGTGACTCTGGATCTCGTGATCCTATTCAGCCGGTCCAGAACGTACAGCCCCCGTTGCCAGGCCGAGCCCGGGCCAAGCTCTAGTACAGTGGTGTGCGTATTGATGCAACGAACGAGCGAATGGTTCAAGGAAGAACAAAGGAGGGTTGCCAAAGAGAGGACGTGATCCGGGGACATGAATAGGGAACATGAATGCAAGAGCAAGAGCGCGAAGGGGGCAGGCGTGAATCAGTGGCCAGCGGCTGGAACATCAGGGGCATGCCCAGAAGCAAGGGGGACATCTAGCTTGAACATCCGAGGAACAAAGGAGTGGGAATGAGGCAGGCGAACTCGGCGAGAACAGGACTCACTCGCACGCATGGACTTGGATGTTGGTGTCAAAGTATCGTGCGATGAATGAGTATAAAGTGGACAGTTGTCGCTCGCTTCTACAGATCAGTTCAACCAAAAAAAACATTCCTACTCACACTCAACCTGAAAACCACCACAGCTATATTCACAAAAACCAACACAACCATACTCACAACATTGACAATCACACCTCGACCCAATAGCAACTACTTCCATCGTACTTTTCGCCAGTCAGCGACTACCAGCCACTCCAATCAACAAGTATCAACCTATCACTACTACACGACCATCAACCACCATTACCTACCCGTCAACTCGACCACTTTCAACATAAGTGAGGAGCACATTCGATCTCTTTTCCCTATCGTACCGGATCATTATCTCAAACAAGTGGATAAAAACAACTGGCTTCTGGGGGAGCGATGTCCTGATTTCGCGCCAGAACAGAACTTCTCGGACCAATCCTTACTGGGAGTCCGATGAAAAAGGCTTCTTCTACACCATCGGCCCGGCACCGTCCCCGTTGCCGAGGGCGTACGCAATGGTGGAGGATGTCAGTGTAAGGCCACGGAAAGGGCCGGATTTCCCACACGATGATATGAAGCTTGTGCTTCATTCCAACTATCACCAAGTTGTGTGGAAAGTTGGCAAGGCCAAGATCAGGCTCAAGAGATACGCATCGCCAAATATCACCAGAGAACATGCTACCTTGGAATACGTCCAAAGCAAGGAAGATTTATGCTTTCGGACCCCCGAGATTCTTTACCACGGGGACTTTTCCTTTGGGTATGTCATCGTTATTAAGGAAGATTGGGGTACGCCTCTCAGTGAGATATGGCAAACATTGGGGCCTGGTGTGCAACGCCAATACGTGGAGAAGGTCGCCAATGCATACAAGCAAATGGCAGAGTGGCAATGCAACAGAATCTGCGGCAGTGATGGAAACCAAAGCCCCATTGCGCCTCTTAGTCTCAACCCGGAGGACAACGTGGACGAGTCTGATCATAGCCACAAAAAGTTATATGCTGCTTGCCTGAAGATGGGAATGAAGCCCTCAACCTTCATTTTCAGTCACTACTTCCCGACAGTTCGTGCGATACTAGTGAAGAGCCCAGAAGAGGACATCATGATCCGCTGCTGGTCCGAGGCAGCTTTCGTTCCCAAGGAGTGCATCCGAACCGACATTTGCAGTTCTAAGTTCTGGTCTCATTACACCGCAGATAGCGAGTATGGATGGAGATCTTTGCTCCAAGAGAGTCTTAAAGAGAAGGGGTTTCCTTTGGCTCTTGAGGGATTTGGAAAATATTGGCATCATGAAATTCAATGGCCACCAAAACCCTCCCGGAAGTCATAATGCGGCCTCACAGAGAACTTCCGCCAGGTGAAGAAATTTCGACAGACAGTATCTTCGTTAACAAAAAGGAGTTTACTGGGTAAACGAGGCTCAAGGGAACCCTCTATGGTTTTGTCTGCAGCTCTGTCTCAGTTCTGTCTCTTGTGTTTTGCAATTTTCATAGTAAATAACCTCTAGAAAAGACCAACTTGTACTTCATCCATCTGATCTATCAATCTAATTCCCCAGTTTGTCTCACTTTATCCATTTGTATCACGCCTCACTGATCTATCCATCAAGTATTCTCAAAGCCATCTGAGGCATCGCCTTGGCCAACCATCTCTCAGCATCGTGCAATCGTTGAAAAGTAGAAACACATGAACGCAAAGATGCAAATGGCAGCAAATGCCCAATGGATCTGCTCGACATCCGTTTGGGATTCCCCTTCCTGGTCCTCCTCCTGATCCTCCTCCAGAAGTTCTGGTTCGTTGATACCGGCAGCCCGCCGTTCACGGCTCAAACGTATCTCATCGCAAGAAACCCCCATCACACCACGGCAGGGCTTCCCAGTTTTTCTTTCTTCCGTCATCCTAGAGTTCCCACAGTTGGGACACTTGTCCTTGGAAAGATCGACGTCGATGTCTGGAAATGACTCCGAGACTGGTGTGACAGCCTTGGGCTCGCACGACGGGGGCTCACTCGACATGGGAGACGCAGGAGTGCTGTTCTTCTCCTCGGAAAGGTCGAAGTCGATGTCTGTAGATGGCTCCAAGACTGGTGTGATAGCCTTGGGCTCGCACGACGGGAGCTCACTCGACCCGGAAACATGGCCACGGTTCTACGGTCTGGAACAGGCGGTGCCTGTCATTTCATCACCTCTCATTTTGTCATGAACCACCATGGCTGTCTCCATGTTGAGCCCTGTCGTTTTTTTACATGCTGCGAAATGTGCAGTCGCTGCCAAGCATGCTCAAAGTGTGCCTGGCCGGAACACAGCGGCGTGGGTGGGTGGGGGAGACCCCCTGGGGAAGTGGCCGATGGGAACGGGAGGGGTGATGACCAACTGGAGAAGCCAGAAACCTACCTACCGGGGGAGGCCTGTTTTTGAACATTTTGGCGCCATGCCCTCATCATGCTGGGATTCCAATATTGATGTCAATAGAGTGCTAAAATGATGTCCACACATTGAGAGACACCATGTTCAAAGGCAGGCCTCCCCCTGTAGGTAACCAGGTACAAGGGTTCCGGCTGATGTGAGTCCCTTAAGTGCCGACACACTTGTGGGGCAGCTCGGAACTCCCCGGGGTTTAAGAGATACCGCACTTCCAGTGAACAGCTCAGCTGAGAGTGAGGTCTCTACTAACTGGACTGAGTACCGGCTCAAATCCGATTTGTCCCAGGTAGCCCCGCAAGCATTTCCACACACAGCGAGACAGTACATAGGGTACCGACACGACGGCACATCAGTAGACAGACCCACAAGTGTAAAGTCCGTAGTGCGGTCGCTCCCGTCGACAGCACACGCACACCTACCTACCTAGGTGGTAGGTAGGTAGGTAGGTAGGTAGGTAGTTACAGTAGGCAGCGCACTGTGGCAACCACTGTGAGATAGATTCTCACTCGGCGCTTCCATCATCTCCCATCCCATCGCACTCGAAGCGCAGAGTTCGTACTGGCTGTGGACGAAGAGCGGCATTCAGGATCGAGGGGTCATTTTCAGGTAGCCGCAGTGGACAGGGCTGGTGACGCGCTTGGTCCCCCCCTCCATCCCCAAGCGCGCTTGGGTATTAACTTTTTTTGCAAAGAGGGGTCATGTTCGGCACAGATTAAAGATCTCCATTGCAGGGGGGTTGATGGCCCGCAGGTCGCAGGTCGCAGGTCGCAGGTCGCAGGTCGCAGGTCGCAGGTCGCGACCCCACTTTCTACGCCGCGCCGGCTGACTGTTGGAAGACCAAAGACATTTTCCATTTTCCACCGTCCTTCCTTCTATCACAAATCACAACAACAGACCTCTCTACCCGTGCGCGACACCTGCCTTTACCCCTCTCTATGCCGCTGTACGTTGAGACATGGAGCTCATGTGAACATCACGTACAGGAACAAGTGGAAGGAGCAGGAAAACTGGTCAGACGGTAGGGCAAAGAACTTGGCAGGCGACAAGGCAGAAAACGGGCGGGCCAGGGCAGGAGACTACTAGTACTAGTGGCATTTACGGCACGTTGGCTGCAAGCTGGGTGGCCATAGCGCTGTGGCGGTCACAGCCTGGTATGGAACCAGCGCTGGGCCTGGCCAAACATGGCATCTTTTGCTCAATTGACGAAATGCGCTCCTTGGGGATCTCTGCGCTTTGGCCGAGCAGCCTACTGTGATTTCGTGCGAGACGCTGTTTGCTTTCCTTACTGCCTGCACCATGCAGTGGGGAAGGCAAGCGCAGAGGAGGGACGATGGTTGACGTGTCCCCAGTGTGTTGTTTGCTTGAGTGCAAGCCCGCCCGCGGACAGTGAGGCTGAAATTGCGGTAAGTCCTAACAGCCCGGGACATCTGCATTCCTGGCGGGGTTATTGGCAGCATGTCTCAGATTGTCAGCGAGAAGAGCAAGGCCTGGGAAAGTGGCGCTTTCATTTGACCACAGAAGCCACAGTTGTAGCGCGGGCAGAGCGAGATGGCAGAGCACCACAAGGGAAAACGGACAGACGTCATCTCTCCATGATACAGGGGTTCGGTCGCAAGAATGACTAAGGAGAGCGGAGCTTGAGTTGATCCGAAGAGAGAGGGATACCAACGGAGGAGGGGGGTCGGGTTCTGACATGGAAATGGCCATTGCAGCATGTACCTGAGATGGTTTTAAGCGTGCCTGACATGGCTCAGGTACATACTGATATGGCGATTTTGTCCTCGATCAAGAAATCAATTAAGCATTGATTGAGTCACTCTATTTAATCCCTCAATCATTATCTTTTTCCTCGTGCTGAAATGGCACTTGGACTCACCTCGAAAGACTGACGTTACGAGTCACGTGGTTGCTAGCCTGCAAGCCCCACACCAGCCGTCACCTGACTTCAAGAAACCCAGTATACTAGTAACGGCAGCTAGGTAAGTATGCAAGTAAATAAACCCTTGTATCGGGAAATCAAAAGCCGGTACCTGGTCTAGCCACCATAGCCACCATAGCCACACTTGGTAGCCACATCTCGAACATGTTCAGTACAATCTGGGTCTTCAACTCAGCGTGGTCCTTCAGTCTAATCCGTGCCTTCAGTCCAATTTGCGCCGTCGATTCAACTTGATCCGCACACTTCAGTCCAATTCAGGCATTCAATTCAGTCCAATCCGTGCCTTCAGTCCAATCCGGGCCCTTCAGTGTAGCTTTGTCAATCTCTCACACCGTAAGGCGGAGGGATGCACGAGTCACGTGGCATTATCCCTTTGGCTGGCTCGGTGCAGGTCACGGGACCCGTCAATCCCCTGTCGGAACCCCGTGACCTGGAGGAACGAGGAGCGTGGACAAAATCCTTGACTGAGAGATGTAGCAGTTGCTACTGGGTAGGGCTGCGAGGACTTCTGTTGCCAGCCAATTTACTTGCAATCCTATGTACCCTTGATTTGCTGCTCTCTTATTGCACCCTCCCTGCCACACCGAGCCTCCCCACACTCGCTCGGCATTCTTCATCTCCTTCACGTCTGAGTCACTGCCAGTATGGATGGTACAGAATAGAGAAGCGATAAACGCATCGCGCACACATACATCCATATACAAAGAATCCCAAATGCTAGAATTTCCGTTACTTGAGCGCGTACATCTCAAATCAGTGACTGATTTGACCCTGCCATAGCTGTTGAAGAAATGCGCTATGACCACTGCAGCCAACATGCTGTGATCGCTACGGCTGCCACCACAGCGGAAAGGAATATTTCCTGGAAGCAATGGCAGCGCATCCCTCCCTGACCCATCCCCTCCTCTATCCTCTGCACACGGTATTTTCAGTGGATGATGACCTACCCGCTGGCAGCGGCGGGTCAGTGGCAGGCGACAGAGGAAGCAGTGGGTGTTGCGTTGTGAACAGCGCTTGTATGGGCCAGTGCCAGCAGCGGAAGCAATGTGGCTGCGATGGGGCTACTTGGGTTGGCGATTTTGGAGATCACAAGAGCCATGACTTGATGTCGATCCAATAGCAAGACACTGCCTGTACCACTCGAATCGAATCGAATCGAGCATCAATTGAACTAATTGATATCATCTTTGAACGACCGTTGTTTTCCTCGTGCCAAGGTCACCTGATAGTTTGGGTCACTAGATTGATATCGGCGCTCACGATTGAGAGCCTCTCGTCTAGTCTTTAGTAAGACGCCTAAAAAAGAAATAAAACCCCCCAAATTAAATCGCAGCACCTGGAAACAGAAACTAGAATAGATGAAGGGAGAGTGCAGTATACTTCTTCAAGACCTGACTGTGTATCCAACATAGTACCAATGTGCGCGCAGACAAGCGCGCGCCGCTGTCTGTGCCACTACTGAAAATGAGATCCGAATCGCACACCAAGGGCGTCATGGCGCGCTGGCTGCAGTGGTGCAGTGGTGGTCACAGCGCCGCGGCTGTAGTAACTACAACGCACAACCAAACGTAGCAAGGCCGGGTCGAATGCGGTCTCTTTCGCTCAATGGATTTTAGGCACTTTTGGGCTCTATTAAATTCCGTGCATTCTCTGCTGTGCATGTAGTTTGGGTGTAATGGAGGGAAAACGGAGAATACAGCGCGGAAGCCAGAGTGCACGTGACCGTGTGCCGCGTGTGCCATGCGATCGACCATTCGATGGTGAATTTATTTGACCCCCAAGTTACCTAATTCATACTAGCTGCCATCTTTTTTCCGTGCCGAAATCGCACCAAACTTCAGTCCGTTAGACTGACTTGCAGGTATTTCATTTCACCCCCGCAGTCCCTCCGCCCATCCCTGTGGTCGCTCACTCCCCAGGTTTCCCGACTAATCAACGTCTTGATGAGCAATGAAAATGACTCCAAAAAACACGGCCGCAAATTGTAGCGTCTCTTTCTCCTCGGCACATCGCCCCGACAGTCGCCCGGCCGAGCCGCGCGCCGCCCCGGTCGCGTCGACAAGGGCATTCTCACAAGTCCCCTCCGTCCACTCCGGCGCCGAGAAAGAGGAACATCACGAGGTGCCAAGCACCGCAGCCAAGCCTCCAACCTCGGGGCTTTAGTAATAAACGCCCTCCCGCCTTCCTCCCTCGTCTCCTCCAAAATCCGCCCGCTCGCAGCCTTCACGTTGCATCGTGTTGTCGTACGTCGTGGAGCCAGACGCCGCCTCGAACAACTCCGCCGATCCCGGGCGTGACGTCGCCGCCAAGTGCTCCGTGCCAGCAGACGACATCCTTCCGCAATCTCACAGCCTCGCCTTGCCTAGAGGGAAACAAGGAAAAAGCCCGTGAGCATTTTCTTCCTCTCTCAAGCATGGTGTCCCTCGTTTGTGCCACGTCTTGAAAAATCAAAAACTTCACCCCTAGCAACAAATCGAAAAAAAAAAACCAAGGCAACATCCAATTATCCCGCACTCCCCAACGACCACCCGCCAGTTTCACCTCCGACGACGGCATGGACGCCGAAACCCTCGGCCCGCGCTGCGCGGCTCTCCTCGCTTCGGTGGCCGGAACTGGCGACGCGCTCGGCGACTTGGTGATGCGCTACCCGGCGGCGCGGCCGGCGCTGGCGGTGCTGTCGCGTGAGCTGTCCGAGGTGCGGATGGTGGCGCGGCTGCTGGACCACAACGCCGCCGCCGCCGACGACCGGCTTCCGGCGCGGCTGGCCACGGCGCTACGCAACGTGGTCGAGAGCGCCGGCTTCCTCGTTGACGACGTCAACGACGCGCTCGACGGCCCAGCCGACGAGACGCGCGGCCACGTGTGGGTGGAACACGCCACCGACCGGATGGTGCCGTTGGGGCGGATGGTGGAGAGTGCCCGCATCGCCCTGAATCTGGGGTTGGATGCCTTGCTGTTGTTAGCCCCCCCCCCTTGTCGCTTCTAGTTGTTCTTTTCATTCTTCTTTTTCTTCTTTAAACTGACTACCAAGTAGCGCCGTCAACTTCCAGCCCGCCGCGGGCCAGGAGGAACTGCCGCCGTACAACAGCTCGCAGATGCTCCAGGAGGCCTTCAACCTGCGCGTGCGGCTGAACGAGGACGCCGAGAGCGACGACTTCCGCATGCAGACGCAGCAGCCCGTGCTGATTGCGTTTGTCGAGGCGCTACAGGAGTACATGGAGCAGACGTCGACGAGCCTGTTTGTGCCGGAGACGGAGCCGGAGACGGTGGGAAATGCCGGGTATGTTTTTTCCGCCTCTGGAGTTTTGTTCACCGACTCACATGGCAAGCAGAACCGCCGTGTCCTCGCTCCACTCGGAGACGGACGTCGAGATCCCCGACTACAACGCCATCGGCATCACCAACCCGACGCCGCTGTCCATCAGCCTCCGCCACATCGCCAAGAAGGAGCTCGGCAACCACGAGGTGGTGCAGGTGACGTTCCTCACGCGCCAGGGCAAGCCCACCATCGCCGTGTCGACCATGGACCCGCCGACGCGCTTCTACGACACGCAGGCCAACCAGGTGTCGTGCCTGTCTAACCAGCACGGCGTGCAGCTGACGTTTTGCGACGACGGCCGCTCGTGGGCCTACCTGTGCGAGGAGGACGCCAAGGACCTCAACGCCTGGAGCCACGACGGCGCGTCGTTCCGCAAGCCCATCGTCTTCCTGGGCGACTACATCAACGGCCGCCGCATCCAGCAGATGCGCTGGCCCGGCGCGCGCCCGCTGTGCTTCTCGCCCGACGGCCGGTGGCTCGCCGTGGGCAGCGCGCGCAACCGCATCGCCCTGATCGACGTCCGGTCGGGCGGCGTGCTGGACCGCGCGCGCATCGTGTCGTGCCACCAGGGCGAGGTGACGCAGGCCGTCTTCACGCCCGACGGCGCGGCGCTGGTCTCGCAGAGCGTCGACGGCACCATCCGCCTGACGGACCCGACGACGGGCCGCGCGCTGGCCAAGCTTGACGCCGACACGTGGAAGCGGCCGCTGTTCCTGGGCGTCGCGCCGGACAGCGACGTGGTCGTGTCGATCCGCGGCGACACCGTCTACCACTGGAACCACACCACGGCCGACCTCGAGTCGTACACCCTGGGGTCGCGCCGCACGCGCGAGGGCTGGCCGCTGGCCATCTCGCGCGACTGCCGCTTCGTCTGCTGCCGCACCGACGACGGCGTCGACATTGCCGACCTGTACTCGGGCAAGGTGCTGTACACGATCAAGTTCCAGAGCGGATTCGTCACGGCCGCGAGCTTCAGCGGGGACGGCAAGTACCTGATCCTGGGCAAGGCGGCGTCGTGGATGGGCGCGCGGGTGACCATGTCGACGCTGGATGTGTGGGAGCTGGTCTTTTGAGGGTGTGATTTCAAGGGTAAATAAAAGCGTCTTGTTTGAAATTGATACAAGTGTTCGATATGAAAGAGAGTGTAAAATGTATGTATAAGTGTAGTCAGTGTTAAGGATAACTGTATGATGTATATATACACAATGGAATCTTTCCTCTCTTACCTCAACTATAGATACCTTCACCCCACTCAACCTGCGTGACTCAACCTCCCTCAACCTCCCTCAACCTCCCTCAACCTCCCTCAACCTCCCTCAACCTCCCTCAACCTCAAACTCTAGATACCTTCACCAAACTCAACCCCACTCACTCATCCCCTCACTCAACCTCCATCCACCTCTCCTCCAACACGGCAACCTGCATCACGCTCCCCGCCCCCGCACGCGCCCTCATCTCGCTCGCCTGCCGATCGTACACATGCCCCTGGAGCACATACTCGTTCGCGTGCCCGTAGCCGGCATACGCATTGCCGACCGTGTAACTATGCCCCATGGCCGCATCCAGCGTCCCGCCCATGGACTTGTAAAAGGTACCCGAGATGCCCAGCGTCTGCGCCTGCACCGCCGCGATGCGCTGCTCGTTCAGCATCCGCTCGCACACGGGGATCGTCTCGCACCACACGCGGTGTCGCCGCTCGCCCGCCGCCAGGAAGCCCTCCAGGTCGCCCGTCGCGCACGCCTGCGCGTAGAGCCCGCGCATCCGCGGCGAGTACAGGTCGCACATGCGCCGCTTGTCCGCGGGATCTCGCTCGCCGCGCAGCACGAACCGCGGCTCCAGGCTGGTGCCCCTGGCGAACGACAGGTAGCACTCCTCGCAGATGGCGGCTACGCCCCAGCCCCAGACGCGCCGTCCGCAGCCCTTCTCCAGGTGTCTGCGGTGGCACGGCGGCACGGCGCCGAACGTCGAGGCCAGGTCGTCCAGCGGCGTCCAGTCGCCGCGGAGCAGCGACTCCGAGTACGCGGTTAGGTACGCCCGCGCGCGGTGGTGCGCCGGGTTGAAGCAGCACAGCAGCGTGTCGGCCGGCGACGTGCCCGGCTTGCGCACGAACTGGCCCGTCCCGCCTAGCACCGCCACGATGCCGGCGTGGCAGCCGCCGCAGATGCCGAAGCCGGCCGGGTCGCTGCGGAGCGTGTACCAGGTGGCGCCCGTGGTGCCCTGGCCGTCGCAGAAGGGCTGCGAGTCGACGCCGCGGATGGCCGTCCAGAATATGTCCATGTCCTTCTTGCCTAGGGCTTGGTGCGTAGGAATCAAGATGTTGAGATGTCCCATCACACACCGCGTGTCAAAGTCACCTCCGGCTACACGCTCAAAGGCTTCCCCTCCCGGCACGCCGTGGAAGTAGTCGTAGTAGCACGCAACGCAGACTTGGAGCCCTTCCGGACCACGGGACGACTTGAACCACGCGCGGTCGTTGGCCTTGATGGCTGCTTGCTTGGGACACGCCGGAAGCTGGATCCGCATCTTGACGCCCTCGGCAAAGGCGGCCCAGTCATTGGTTTTTGCGCAGTCCTCGAAGATACGCCGGACGTACCATGTCGTTGAGTCGCAAAAGGCCTGCGCCGCGGTTCTCTGCTGGAAGTGGTTTCCAAACGGCGTCGCCATCAGGTCGTCCTCGAAGCAGGCTTTGCACATGGTCATGCCGGGGATCTCGGCCGTCGTATACCAAGTCTCGTTTTCTTTCATAGCAGCCTGTGGGCAATCGTTCATGTTCGCTCGCTTCTCCATAAACTCGACGGCTGGGCCGATATTTCGCGACGACACCGCCTCTGGCCAGAGCTTGTCCTTCATCCGACGGGCTCCGAAGAGACACCTCCGGGGTTTCTTGTCGTTGTAGAACGTCTTGGCGAAGACGTCCCCAAACGAGGTGTCGTAGATGTGGTCGATGTAGCATCGTCCACAGATAAGATATGAAGGGACGTTTGGGTGGTAGAACCAGTCCAAGTCGTACGTGACGGCGTCTGAGCTGCACTCGGCCAGCGGCGTAATTCCTGAAGGATGCGGTTTCGGGGGCTCGGGGGTTCTCGAAGGACGAGGAGGTGGATGAAGCGGAGATGATTGCTGGCGTTGTCCCTGGACCGGATTCACCGGAGGAGCCGGATAACCCTGCTGAGGAGGCTGTTCTCGAACTGCGTCTACTCGCGGGGGAGGAGGAGGAGGAAACACCTGTTGTGATTGAGGAGAATGGACCTGAACCGGCACACTCGAAGCAGAAGCAACCCCCTGCGAGCTCCGAGGCGACAAGTCAGGACCACAAGACACCTCAAACCCTTCCCGGAACGGATTGTTGGACGAAACCTCCGGCCCGGAACCCAACGCTCCCTCCACCGCCCTCCCCGCTCCGCGAACAACCCCAGGCCGCGGCGGCAGAGCCGGAGCAGAGGCCGCCGGAAAGTGGACACTGCTCATCGGCCTCGGCGGAACCGGCGGCGGCGGCAGCGAATCCAGCCGCAGCTGCTCCTCCTCCTCCTCGGCGGCGAACTGCGCGGCAAGGCGCTCGGCGTACTGCCTGTCCGCATCGGCCTGCTGCTGGAGACGGGCGAGTTCCTGGGCTGCCTGCTGTTCCATCGTAGCTTGTTGCTGTCGGAGACGGGCGAGTTCTTCGGTCGCCTGTTGCTCTGCCGCGGCTTGTTCCCGGCGCAGGCGGCTGAGTTCCTGCTCGGCTTGGTGCTGCCATGGCGCCGACGGGGATGGTGCTGGTTGCTGGAGGTGCTGAGTGTATGGCTGCTGGTGAGGATGTTGAGGCTGTCCGTACTGTCCTTGTTGCCCGTACTGCCCGTATTGTCCCTGCCTATCCTGCCCATACTGTCCCTGTTGTTGCTGCTGTTGTCCCTGCTGTCCCTGCTGCTGCCTCCGTTGATACTCCAGATTGGCCTGCTGCACAATCTCCCCCGCCTTTGCTACCATGCTCCCAAACCGGCCCATGATCGCTTCGCTTTCTCGTCCACGCTGGGGGAGAAGAAGAAGAAGAAGAAGAAGAACGGGAAGACGAACAAGGAGGAAGAAACGTCACGAAGCCGTGACGTCCAGTTAAAGCCAAGCCACCATCTCCTATCCGCGTTTCTAGAACGATGGCGCCGCCGTCTCTTTCTAGGGGTGGCGCTGCCTATTTAAACAAGTGGCTCCTGTGACAAATCCCAGCGTGGCAGTGCATCTGCATCGTCCATTGCCCGTCTATCTCCTCAGCCAGGCCGAAAGCGAACAGGGGCCCTTGTCTTCAGCTGGACTAAACCCTCTCTCAGCTCCGGCTTGGCATGACGTCGCTTTCTCCTGCTATTATTCACCACGTGGAATTTCATCACAACTCACAAACCGCAGTCAAGGCAGCAAATCAAATACAGCCTCCATTCTTCAACTCAACTCGATTCTCGTCATAGTCATATCATAATCCTCACTGGCTCTTCCCAAGTATACTCGACAGCGCACTTTTAAACTCTTCTCCTTTTCGCCCTATCCTTATACATGCAATGTCCTCCCCAAATAGCTGCCGACCATGATGCTGATGGCCTTGCTGTAAAATGGTAAACAAACTTCAAAGCAATAGGTATATCCCTCCATTCATTCCCACAACGCCGGTGATCCGTTTCGTTCCGTTCCGTTCAATGCCTGCCCATCCATGCTAGTCACCTCGTATGCGAGACCATCAACGCCAATGGCTCATTATGCCGTCCAAAACTTGTCGACAAAACGTCGTGCATGCATCAATGCTAGAGAATTGCTGTCATTTCTTGGTTGCTCATGCTTCCTCCTCAATCATCGCCCGAACCTCGGGCTCGTTCAGTAAAATCCGTTTCCCCAGCTCCTCGGGGGGTGTGCCATCTCGGACTGCGCCGAAGTCGAGAATCTATGGCATGTTAGTAAGCTGCATAATGTACCAGGTTGGATCGCTTCGTCAATACGTACCTCGATATATGTCAGCGAGTCTCGTTGCACAGCTGCCACACATCTCCTCTCGTCAAACTTGACCTGCCACACACCACTCAGGTCGCTCAGCAGATCTTGCACGCATTCTCCCGTCCTGACATCCCACATCTTGACCGTCTTTTCGCTGCCGCTGATGACCTTTCGCCCGTCGTGCTGGAAGCAGGTGATGGCTCCCGTGTGAGCCATGAGCGTATTCCTGCACTTGCCGTTTTCTGGGTCCCAGATTCGGAGAGTCGAATCGGCCGCCGCGGAGACCAGTCGCTCATCACGCAGATCCAAAAGACCAACGAGCAAGCTGTGTCCTTCCAGAGTGTGGAGGCAAGCCCCAGTGGCGAGATCCCAGATCTTGACCAGTGAGTCCATTGATCCGGAAATGCAGCGGTTGCGCTCGTGGTCCAGAACCACCGAGTAAACCTTCTGCGAGTGCCCGTGAAGCACATGCAACGCCTCGCCAGTGCTAATTCGCCAGACCCGGACAGTGCTATCGTAGGATCCGCTGACCAACGTGTCTCCGTGAGCCGAAATGGCTCTGACAGAGTGCGTGTGGCCTGACAGGACACGGATGAAGTATGGGCAGTCCGACTCGTGAGCCGGAGGACCCGTCTGGATGTAGCGCCGAGAGCCCACTTCAGGAAGGCGCCAGACCCGCAGCTGGCTGTCTCGAGACCCGGTGATGATGAGGGGCTTCTCTGGCTGCATAATTGCCGTGCCAGTCGAGTCCTTACCGGCCTGCGTGGGCATGAGGATCTGGAGGCAACGGACAGTACTAGTATGTCCGTAGAACACCTGCTGGCAAAGGCCCCGCTCGATGTCCCAGACGCGGACAGACCGATCAGTGGAACCAGACACCAGCATGTTACCCTCATACTGAAGGGCCCAGACACCTCCCTCGTGCCCCTCAAGCTTCTTCCGGAGCTTGCCCGTCTTGGTGTCGTAGATGTGAATGAGGGTATCGTCACTGCCGGTGATGATCTTGTCCTCGTCGAACTGAAGGCACGTTATGACGTGACGAGGGTGTGCCGCAAAGGCCACATGTCCCGGCTTGACCTCGCCACTGGTCCAACTCTGGCGGATCATGTGGTGACGACGGTACAGCGACTTGTAGAGATGCAGTTGGCGCAGACTGGACAGTCCTAGATGGGGATCCGGGACAGCACTGGCGGCGGCATTAGCTGCCGACAAAGGACCTTCCGACTTGTGCTGCTTGACTTCAACCTGGGCCTTCTCGTCGCGAGACGCGGCGTCCTGGGCACTCGCCCGGCGCTTGGATCTCTCCGACGCCGAGTACGTGTTGAGGGCCCGCTTCCGCTTCGAGGTCCGAGATTTCGGGCCGGTTTCGTTTCGCAGGCCTCGGGTAAGCTCGTGCTCGGTGGACGTGAGGCGGTTCCGCATGCTCAGGTCTTTTTCATACCCAGTGGCGCCAACGGGGTCTTGCCATCCCCAACCCTGAACAATGGCCTTGTTCAGCTCGCCCGGGGGGAGATGGTACCCATCGCGATCGAACAACTCCTTCCAGCCCGTCTCGTTTCGATCAACAATATTGCGCCAGTGTTTCGAGACTTGGGCGGCTCGGCAGAGATCGTGGTGGGACAGATAGGATAGCACGTGGTAGCCAAGTTCGAGGGGTAGCTGTCGAAGGAAGTCGCACTTGAGGGCGGGGTTCACGGCATCGGCCACGACCCGCAGCGTAGGGCGAGGGCAGCGGCGGAGGAACTGGTACATCATGAATGTCTTCATCTCTGTCTTCATCGAGTCAAAGGCTTCAAGTAGCGTCTGAGTATCCACGACGAAGGGTTGGTTATCAGATGAGCCGGAGCGGACCAGGGCACGAGAATCGTCATGTCCTTGACAAGCGAGCACCATGGCCTTCGAATCCTCCTCGGTAAGCTGCGTTTCATCGACCCAGGTGGACGGATCCGTGTTGGAAGTCTGGAAGCTATCATGAACCTCCTCATCCTCGTTATCGGCCGAGTGCAGCTGGGCAGCAGCCAAGGTTGGGGATAATCTCGGACTAGGAAGACTGGCATCCTGGGCAGTGACCACATCGACTGTGGGTCTGGCGTGGAAGGACCGCAGGGCCTGGTTCAAGGAACCGTCAGCATCGGCGAAAGGCTCGGCATCAGCGTCGGTAATAGGTGGAGTAGCGACATTGCTGCTGAACACAGTATGGGAGTCGCTCCCAACGGGGCTGCTGGCTTCATAATGGGGAGCAGTCTGGGCGGAGGAGGAGGGTTCTGGGGACTGCTGGAGTTGATCAAGATGTAGTGAACGGCGGCGAGAGGAGCGATCGACGGGCAGGCCAACCACTTCGGAGGTGTCTGGTGTAGCAAGAAAGCCGGATGACGCCCTCGTCGATCTCTCAGCGAGATCACGGCGGCTGCTGTTGCTGCTGCTTCCGTGTGCAATAGATCGGCGGAGTTTATCTGATACGGCGTTGAGTTGGGCAGATCGGACAGGTCTTCGCGAGGAGTTTAATGCGCTTGCGGCAGCGTCAGGAGACTCGGCTGGGCTGGCTCTAGTTTGTCGGGTACGGCGAGGACACGACTCGGACGGTGATCGAGACGGCTGTCTGGGTATCCTGCTAAGGGTAGTGGGGGTTTCTTGGGGAGACTCGCTCTTAACGAGGCTGGGAGTGCATCTGTCGCTGTCTGGTCGTTTGATCTATAGCCTGGCTGTTAGCGTGGGTTCTTGAACTTGACCGTATTGGCTGGCACACGGCAGCAATAGACTGAACATGGAAAGACTTACCAGCTCGGCTTTTGAGGGCTCTTCAAGTTCTTGTTTTTGGTCCTGCTCTTCGTCGTCCATGCCCTTGGAGTCAGGGAGGTTGTAGGAGAACTGGATGAGCTCGGGAGGAGTGGGCTTCATAGCGAGGGGGTATTCCTTGGTGTCGAGGTTCTCGAGGGGGATAGGATCGCGGACAAAGACGTGGGGGAACTTGCGGGTAAGACGAGTGGTGGTGGTGATGGTCTTGGTCTCGACACACTCGCTAACCTCGAGCTGGAAGCGACGTGCACGGTTCTGAGACCCTTCTGAGATGTTGACGGAGACGGTCTGAGGCTTGGTTTGTCGAGGCTCGATAGCCTGGCTTGTGGGCGAAGAGGTCATGGCTCTCGTGCTCGTGGCTGGCACGAGAAGAGGACTCTTCTACGCGAGGTAAATGTTGAGTGTCGTGTAATGTTGTCGACAGGGGAGGGAGGAGAAAGGCGGAGTGTGTGTGTCGGAATGTCTAAGGGTGATGCGGTCCCGTCGAGGATGCGTTGTTGTTTGATGACGAGGCTGATGGACGTGGGCGTCTCACGCGAGAGGGCCGGCTCGGAGTGGGCGGAGGGGGCAAAGGCACTACCGGGGCGGCGAGGCAGGCTGATGGTGACGAGGAACGCCCTCGATCCTGGGGGTGAGATTGCGGGACGATGGACGAGAGGCGAGGGTGTCGACGGAGGAGAGAGGATGATGGGGATGGAGAAGGAGGAGAAGGAACAGAGGAACCACAAAGGGCTTCCCTTCCCGAAGTGGACAGGGCCCAGGCGAAGATGGGGATTTGCCGGAAGCGACCAAGTGAGGCAAGGCGTTGTTGGTTTGAGCGTGACGCTGGACGCTGGACGCTGGACGCTGCTGGACGGCAGCCGGGCCGAGGAAAACGGGCAAAAAAGCGTGCGGTGTCGGGCGACAGCGAGAACCGAGACCAAGAAACAAGACCCAAAGGACCCGACGAGGAGAAGGAGGAGAAGGTTTTTTGCGGAATGCCGAGCAAAGGGGGCCGCGTCGAGTTGAGTCGAGTCTCACGGCTGTCTCGATTTTCGGACAGGCTGCGAGTGAAGGTGCGTTGAGGTGCGGCAGTGGAGGCGGAGGCGGTGGATGCGGAAGCGGAAGTGGAAGCGGATGGGGGGCGATGGGATGGGATAGGACGTGACGAGAGGAACCCCAAAGGGACAGGTCCAGTGTCAAGGGCTAGGGTCCCGGTACGGCCAAGATACCTCGGGCGGAAGGACCTTATTGCCCCCGGCCCTCGGCCCTATAGATAGCTCGAGATTATCCCCTCTTCTACACATCCAAAGAGGCTAGCTTAAGGTGCATTTGCCGGATCCTAGGATATTTGCCGAAGGACCTATTCTTCATAAAACCTAGGCCTTTAGCCCCTAGATATACCTAAATCAAGTTACCTTATATATCCCTACTTCTAGTGTACTAATCAGCTCTAATAGTTATAAGCCTAGTTAGTACTCTTTCTTAATTTTCTAATAAGCCCTTTTATATATAGGTTAATTAAAGCTATATATATTAGTTAGTCTTAGCCTAACTTTAATTAGGCTTAGTTTAATATAGAGATACTAATTTATCTTTCCTATTAAAGTTAATATAAGAGTTTAACTTCCTTTAATTTCCTAATCTTAGTATACTTTTACTTTACCTTTATCTACCTTATAATTCCTTTAATATTAAGGGTTATTCTAGATATTAATTAGATTATTAATTTCCAATGAATTTATATATTTAACCTAATTTTTTATATTATTTTTCCTAGTTTTCTTATTTATATTTAAATCCCTAGTATTTCTAAATATTTAATTAATAGCTAGTTAGACTTATAAGACTAGTTTATTACCTAATCTTTTAATATATCTAATAGTATTAATTTATATAATAAGGTCTTTAAACTTTATAAACCTCTAGACTAAATTAAGTAGTATAAGTATATCTAAGAAATAGCTTAATTAGATACTATTTAGAAGTATATTAACTTAGATAGTTATAAGGTCCTAATTAAGCTGAAAGTACTAGTAATCCTAACTATAACTCTACCTATAAGGATACTTATTCTAGGCCCCCTTATAGACCTAGCTACCAATATACTAGTCTAGCCTTATAACCCTCTAGGGGACCCCCTAGGGCCTCCATTGGCTCCTATAGTTATCCTATCATCTCAGATAGCGCCTCCTTTAGCCCTAGCCCCCTAAGCGTCTTACTAGCTAGCCTAGGAGCCCCTAGAAGACAAGGAAGATAAAGATAATAAAGATAATAAAGATAATAACAATAATAAGGATAATAAGCCTTTAGACTATAAAGAAGAGCCCTAGCTTTTACTAGCTCTTCTTAGCTCTATCTCCCTTAATAACTTTACTAAGGAAAGAGCTTTCTAAGCTTAATAATATATATTTAAGGTTATTAAATTCTACTATATATATAAGGTAGTAACTATAATTAATATATTTATTATTAAATCTTTAAGCTCTTATTATAAGAGCTTAACTTCTATATACTAAAGCTCTTATAAGTATTTTATATAGCTTAGACTAGCTATTAAGCTAGCCCTTTAAAAGGAAGAGGAATATCTAATATTAGAATATAAGGTAATTAGAACCCTAAAGCTAGAAAAGGTTAATCTTATAGCCTAGCCTATTGAATTCTTATATAGGTACTAAATATATACTAAATATAGGCTCTAGTAAGGTAAGCCTTTAGCTAGACTTTATAACTTTTTAGCAGTAATTACTAAAGTTAATTAGGTCTTTTAGAATAAGTAGTATTCTAAGCTTATAGACTCCTAGGAGAGGCAGTGAAAGCTGCCCTTACTCTCTAAGGTAGTAGAGAGGTTTAGAATCATAAGAGAGTTAAAACCTTCTAATTCTAAGCCCTCTATATAGTCTATCTTTATAGTTATATTAGCTAGTGAAAAGGGCACTATAATAGCCTTAATACTAGCTATAGGTATAGTCCCTATAGCTTATAATACTATAACTAATTAATATACTAGTAGAGCTAGATTAATGAATTTATAAGGAGGCTCTAATATAGCCTTATAACCTAACTAAAACAAGGAAAAACAGGATAAGTCTATCTATAGCTACTATAGCTTTACCTATATCCCTAAAGATATATAAAATCACTAGAGTACTTACTTCTATATCCTTCCTAGTAAGATAAATAATCCCTTAAAGTTTTAGGAAAATCCTATTATTAGATCCTTAATTAATATAAAGTTAGCTATAGATTAATAGATAAGATAAGATATTACTATATAGAAAAAGGAAACTAGCTACTTAGAGCTAGCTAAGTAGGAAATAGTTATAATTCTACTAGCTTAAGCCTTAATTTATATAGCTAGGGGTTAGTATATAAGGGATAGTATTATCCTTAACTCTAGAGTATTAATTTACCTCTTTAATAACCTCTTCTACTTCCCTAATAGGCTTAATATAATAAATATAGTAGTATACCTAATACCTTATAGTATAAGTTATACCTAGGGAGCTAGGTCTATAGTTATTAACCTCCTAGGCTATAAGCTAATACTCTCTAGGGCTTATTATAACCCTAATTTCCCTACTAGTATAATAGTAACCCTTCTTCTTTGAAAAAGCAGTATCTTCTAGAGCTCTAAGACCCTTAAGCTAAAGGAAAAGAGCACTAGTTATATCCTAGGGACTATAGAGATCAGGGAGGGGCTTCCCTACCTTATCTTTAAGGAAGTAATTATAGAGATAGAGGCTATCTTTATAGTCAGCTCCTATTATCCTCTACCTCTAGTAGAGGGTATAAAGTAGCTATAGTACTATAGGCTAGATTATCCAGGTCCTAAGACAATAGAGAAACTTATAATAAGTACTATAGGGACTAAGATAATAGGTCTAAGGACTAAAGACTATAAGATCTATATCTCTTTTAAGGGTAAAAGAGTTATATTATAAAGACCTAGGGTAGATAATCTACCTTAGGCCCCTCTAAAAGTCCTAACCTTTAACCTTTAGTATTACCCTAACAGCTATAATAAGTACTATTATATAGCCTTATTTACCTGCTAATATACAGGGATAAGGTTCCCTTACTATATTAGGACTAAAGATAAGGTCCCTAACTACCTTTAGCTCCTTATAGCCCTTATTAAGGCCTAATTTAAGATTAACATTATCACTATAGTCTTAGATAACAAGACTATAGTTAAGGTAATATAAACCTATTACACACTAAAGTATCATTAACACTATAACACCAGAAGCAGAGCCACAAGGTACTACAGTCTTAGAGTAGAAGCAATAGAGCTACTATAGTCTTAGAGTAACTATACTGATCAGGTGTTACTAGTATATATTACCCTACTCCAGATAACTAGAGTAGAAAGGGATAAAAGGAGCTTAGATAACTAGGAAGAATAGGAAGGTCAGAGATCAATATACATTATAGTACTATTACACTTTTACTATAGTAATCTTATAGTAATCTAGTAGTCTATCTTATCTCTTTACTCCCTACTATAAATACTATCCTTAATAAGTTAATCTCTCTAAACCTATAGGTATAATAGACTATTAAGGAAGATAACTACTACTAATAACCCTCCTAGTATACTATCTACCTCTTTAGGTTTATACCTAATAAGTAGTAGAGACCCTATGATTTTATAGACCTAAGATAGGTAACCTAAGAGTTAGATATTACTATTAAACCCCCTATTTAACTATAATCTTAACCCTCCCTCTAAGTATAATAATACTCTTATAGAAGAGGTAAAGCTAAACCTTTATATTAAGAACCTATAGGCCTTATAGTAAATTAGCTATAAGAGATATTAACTTAAGCTAATTAATACTAGAATTACCCCTAACTTTAACCTTAATTATAAACTATAACCTATAAAGTAAACTTACTATAAATATAATATAAATATATAGTATACCCTTAACTATAATATTAGTAAGCTTATCTTAAAGACTCCCTATTATAGTATAAAGTCTTAGACTAAATTAAGGATTTATCTTACTAATCTTAATAGCTAATTCCTTTTATATCCCTTAAGCTTCTATATAGACCTACTAAAGGTCCTACTTACTAGTAGCTATTTTAAAGGATTAGTTAAGCTACATTAGACTAGCTTCCTTAATAATAATTAACAAGGTTAAATCAATAAGATTATATAGAATAATTACCTTACTTAGGTCAAAGGGACTATTAATAATAACCCTACCTAATACCTTAAAACAACTGTAAAGCTAGTATACTACTATATAAAGCTAGACTAAACCATTAGGAACTTCCTTAACTACTATAAAGCTCTAGAAGCTAAGCTCCTAGACTGGTTACCTAATTCCTATTGAGTCTACTCAGCGATTTATCGACTTATACCTATACTATAAACCTAGGTAGTTAACTATAAGATCCCTTTGACTTAGTAGAAGTTTATTAGCTTAGTCACTTAAGTAGAAACCATCCTTAGAAGACCTAACCCTAGCTATAGTAATATATACTTATTACCTACTTTAAGTACTACCCTAAATACTAACCCTACTAATACCCTAGTAGCTATATAAGTATCTTACTAGCCCTATAGAGGTATTATTATATACTATAAGTATAGAGAAGAAGGATATATCTTAATAAAGTACTTTAAGCCTAATTATAAGATATATAAGAGTAACTATTATACTATAAACTAGTATCTAGCTAGCTATAACCCTATTATACCTATAATAACTCCTAATAATATCTAATTTATAAGCCTTAGAACCTAATAGGGGTCTAACTAGACCCTATCCCTACTAATATATTAGACTATTAGAACCTAGATATATATAGGGGGCTAGTAGAAAAGACTAGAGGGAAATACCTTAGTAGATATAGGGGCTAAAGTAAACTTCCTTTACTCTTACTATTTAATTACTACTAAATAGAAGCTTATTAAACCTAGTAAGATCTAGATTAAAGGAGTTAACTAAGAAGTCCTTAAGAACTAAAGAACCCTCTAATAACTTATAATAGTCTATAATAGTATAGGGAAAGTAAGGATATATAAAGTCTACTTCTATATTACTATAATCTACTAGTATAGAGTAATCTTTAGAGACCCTTAGTTTTATAATATAGAACCCTAAGTCCTTAAGTAGAAAATAAAGACTTAGAAGTATAATATATTATAAAGTAATATTAAGGTTATTATAAAGAAGAAGGGAATATATAAGACTACTAAAGAATATATTATTACCCTTATAATTACTAGTAACCTATTAGATATACTTACTCCTATAATACTAAAAGGAACCCTTAAAGAGTTATAGTAACCTAGTAATAAGAAGCTAGTAACTAATTACCTTAAACTCTACCTAGAATTTAGAGATATCTTTAAGATAGAGAAAGTAGACCCTCTAATACTTAAAGGATAAACATACACTATTAATACAGAGGAAGGTAAAATACTACTATAGGGACCTATCTATAGTCTTACTGTAAAGGAGCTAGAAGTCCTCTAGGCTTACCTTACTAACATATTAGCGAAAGGTTAGATTAGATAGTCTATTAGCCTAGCTAAGGCCCTAATCCTATTTATCCCTAAGAAAGGAGGTAAGCTATACCTTTATATTAACTATTATAGTCTTAATAAGATTACTAGGAAGGATAAGGCTCTTTTACCTCTGATCTATAAGATCCTAGATTAGCTTAGTAAGGTATAGATCTTTATAAAGCTAGACTTAAAGGATATATACTACTAGCTATATATCTACAAGGGAGATAAATAGAAGATAGCTTTCTACTACTACTATAGTCACTTTAAATACTTAGTTATACCCTTTAGACTAGTTAATACCCTAGTAATATTCTAAGAATATATTGATAATATCCTTATAGAACTAATAGATATTATTTATATTATCTATCTAGATAATATCCTAATATATAGTAGTAATCCTAGTAAGTACTTATAGTATATCTATAATATCCTTATCTAACTATAAGCTACTAGCCTATATACTAATCCTAAGAAATATAAATTTAACCTCTAATATATAGGCTTCCTAGGGTTTATTATAAGTATTAAAGGAATCTATATAGAGCTAGAATGCATTAAGTGTATTATAAAGTAGCTACTACCTTACTATATAAAGGATATCTAGATTTTCCTAGGATTTATAGGATTTTACTAATACTTTATTAAGAATTATAGTAAAATTATAGCCCCTCTTATAAACCTACTATATAGTAATAATAAAAGAACCTTCTAGTTAGACTACTATAAGTCTAATATATTTAAGCAGTTAAAATAGGTATTCTTAGAGGAACCTATCCTTACCTACTTTAACCTTAGTATACCTTTAAGGATTAAGATAGATATATTAGGATATACTATTAGTATAGTCCTATTATAGCTATAGTAAGCCTACTAGCACCCTATTGTATATATATTATATAAGCTAATAGGAGTAGAATTATAATATTCAACCTCTGATTCTAAGCTTCTAGCTATTAAGGAAGCCTTTTGCACTTAGAGGCACTATTTAGCCTATATAAACACTTAGATTAAGGTTCTAATAGACTATTTGAATTATTAATATCTCATAATAAAGCTAAAGCTATTATCTAAGTAGGTTACTATACTTAATAACCTTTACCCCTTTGACTTTAAGATTATCTATTAGCCTAGAGCGAAGAACCTAGTAGATAGTCTATTAAGGTAGCCTAACTACTTTAATAAGGAAGTAGTAGATAAGGCTTAGATAGCTACTTTACTACTGTTTCTTAGTAGATTTAAAGCTAAAAGGTAAGAGAGTAATAGTAAGGTAGCTCCTAAAGTAGGCCCTAACTGTAAAATACTAGATATAAGTTTTACTTTTAATACTAGAGAGTAGTATAGTAGTAGTATAATAGCTCCTAAAGTAGATTCTAACTATAGATTACTAGTTACTTAGGTAGATAATCCTCTTAGAGGAGGTAAATCTACCTATGGTTTTATATTAGTATATATAGTAGTAATCTTATAGAGCCCTAGAGGTAGTCTTATAGTAAGGTTAGTAGATCTTTATCTTAAGAGAGCTAATAAGCTAGGAATAGAGATTTCCTTAGCTATAGCTATATAAAATACTTAAGAAGTAGATTCCTTTTATTAGGAGAAATTATAGATAATTTACTATAAGACTATAGTAAAAAAGCCTATAAAAAAGTAAGAGGCTAAATAGTCTATTAGTAAGAATAGCTTACTTTATTATAGCTAAAGGATCTATATTCCCCCTAGTATATATATAGAATTATTAATACTAATATATAATAATCCTACTATAGGATACTAGAGAGTTAGTAAGAGTCTTAGAAGGCTATAGGTATAGTACTACTAGCTCTTAATAAAGAAAGATATAAAAGATTATATTCAAATCTATATAACTTACTAGTAGATTAAGCTCTAGCTATATTAACCTTATAGCTATCTTACTTTACTCCTAGTACTAATTTAACTATAGGAAAAAATCTCAATAGACTTTATTACTAACTTACCCCCTATTATACAGAAGAAAAGCTATATTTCTAATAGTATCTTAGTTATTATTAACTGATTTATAAAATACTCCCTATTTATACTAACTTTAAAGTAACTTACTACTAAAGGACTAGTAATCTTATTCCTTAAGAGAGTCTTCTAAGACTATAGATTACCTAAAGGGATTATTACTAATTATAGCTTTCTCTTTATATCTAAGTACTAGAGAACATTCTATAACCTACTTATAACTAAGTAGCTACTTAGTACTATATTCTACCCCTAAACAGATAGTTAGATAGAGAGGCTTAATTAAACCCTTAAGTACTATATATAGTATTTTTATAATCAGGAATAGACTAATTAGATTAATATATTCCTATTAGCTTAGTATACCTATAATATAAGTAAGTACTTATCTATTAGTAAGAGCCTAGTAGAATACCTATAAGGATTTACCCCTTAAGGACTAAACTATATAGAGGAACCCTTACTAATAGTTAGTACTCTAGCTAAGTTATAAAGTATCCTACTTCACTAGTATTATAAAGTAATATAGAAGCTACTTAGTAGTATTTATAAACATTAAGCTATTTAGTATAACTATAAGAGAGAACTAATATTATTTAATATAGAAGACTTAGTCCTATTATCTATAAAGAATATTAAGATCTAGTAACCTAGTAAGAAGTTAGTAGATAAGTATATAGGACCCTATTAGATAACTAGATATATTAGAGACTATTATCTTACCTATAAGCTTAAGCTTCTACTATAATTATAGATATATAATATCTTTTATATCTTAAACCTAAAGAAATAGAAGGGTAATAAACTAGAAGTAATATAGTAGTAAGATAACCCCTTTATTACTAATAATATCTATATTATTAAATATATTATTATATATAAAGGATCTAAGAGTAACTAGTAATATCTTATTAAATAGGAAAACTATAATAATATAGAGAGTTTATAGGTTAGTTATAAAGACTTTATAGATAAGAACTTTATTATAGAGTATAAGTAGTAAATTTACAGTAAGGTAGTAAGATAATAGGTCTAATATATAAATTAGGTTAATTCTAAAAAATACCTAAAAGGTAAAGAGAGGGTATACTAGCTACCCTTAGTTATACTAGACTAAGTTAAGAACTCTAAAAAAATAATCAGTAAACCTACTATATACTACTAGTAGCTACCTAGTAATACCCCCTATTACTCCTCCTTATTATTATTAATAGCTAGGTTAAGGTCCTAAGGGACTAAGTTAAGTTCTACACAAAGTAGTAATAAGACTATATTAGAGGTACTATAAGCTAGGTTCTCTATAATATTACAGAGGGCATTAGCAATATCTAGCTATACCTACAGCTAGGTTAGCTCTAGTAGCTATATATATACTACTACCTTACTAGTAGTATAGGTAGTAGTAGTAGTAGTATTAGTAGTAGTAGTATAAGCTTAGGTATTCTTATTACTGAACTTAAGCTAGTAAAGTAAGTATAAGGTAGGGATATATATAGCCTAAATAGCCTAAACCCTAGTAAGTTAATAGTAAAAGTATAAGAGGACTAATAAATAACTTACTATAAGGTCCTAGTACTTAGCCTTAGTCTCTAGGAGACTTTTACTAGTAAGTACTATAAAGAGTTAAGCTAAAACTAGTTAGTTAGTATAAATAAGCTAAATTATAGTAAGTTAGCTATACTATAGGTATAAGTAAGTAAAAGATAAAGTAACTTACTAGTTTATATAGTTTCCTATTTTTTATATACTAGGTATACTTAGAAAAGATAGCTATACTAAGGAGTTAGTAGGTAAACTACTAGTAAAGTTATAGTAAACTTATAGCTAGAGATAGGAGTATAGGAGGTTAGGGCCTCTATAGTAGTATTATTACCCTTAGTTTAGATAGTTTTCCCTAGATACTAGTAGGTAGTAGTATTAAGGTAATAGTAGTAGTAGCTAAGTTATATAATATTAGCAGTAAACTAGGAAAGCTACTAGAGGTATAGGAGACTTATAGAGATATTATAAGAGATTAAGAGAGAGAGAGAGAGAGAGAGAGAGAGAAACTATAGCTTATTAGTAGTAATCTTATAGTAAAGCTAGTCTTAGAGCTAGGCTGGAAGTTACCTATAAAGAAGGTAATAATAATAATAAAGGAAGGAAAAGTAGGGAAATCAGGGACTAGCTAAGTCTTTAAATACCCTATAAACCTATAGTTAGTTAGCTATAACTAATAGTAATAAATACAACTTAAATAATAATCCTATTTATAGCTATTATATTATAATTATTCTAACCTAATTTAGTAATAGAAATATAATATAGCTATTTATAATCTAATAAATAACCTAATTCAATAAGTAGAATATAATACTACTATTTATAACTAAATATATACCTTACTTCTAGCTTAGTTAGAGTAATCTTACTACCTATTTTAGTAATAGCTAGAGACTAAGAATAATACCCTAATTATTAATATTATTACTAAGATCCCTATAACTACTTATAGCTAGGTTAGCTCTACCTTACTATTAAATTAAGTAAAGCTACTAGATTAAGAATAAATACTATATTAATTAATATTATTACTAAATTCCTCTATAACTACTTACAATTAAGTAATTTTAACTTAGTAGCTTAATTAGGCTTAGCTAATAAACTTAGACTAAATATACTATAGGACTATATTATATCTAGTATCTCTATAACTAATTACAGCTAGATTAGCACTATCTTACTACCTAATCAAACAACTATAATAGGCTAAGGAATAATATAATAGTTATATATTAGTTATTAACAATTCGCCAATAACCATATTCACAGCTATATCACTAGAAGATCAAAGGCCTAGGGATAGGCCTTTATAAGTAGGGAGGCTCTATCACACGCCAAAGTGTCATTAACACTATAACGCCAGAAGCAGAGCTACGAGGCGCTGCGGTCTCAGAGCGGAAGCGACAGAGCCACTGCGGTCTCGGAGCGACCACGCTGATCGGGCGTCACTAGCGTATGTTACCCTGCTCTGGACGACCAGAGCGGAAAGGGATAAAAGGAGCTTAGATGACTAGGAAGAATAGGGAGGTCAGAGATTAATATATATCATAGTACTATCGCACCTTTGCCACAGTGACCTCGCAGTAATCTAGTAGTCCATCTTACCTCTTCACTCCCTACTATAAATACCATCCTTAATAAGACCTTAGTAGAGGTTAGGAAAAGAGGTATTCTAATCTGCTTTTTAGCCCTAAGCTACTAGTACTAGAATAGGTATATAGAGAAGTTAAGGTATATCCTAGGGTAGAAGATAGAGATGCTTCTAGCCTAGGCTAGCTTTCCTAAGAAGCTCTAGCTAGCTGCTAGTAAGGTAGCTATATACCTACTTAATTATACACCTAGGGAGATTAATATATAGAAGTTGCCCTTAGAGATATTATACCTTTAGCTTTATGAGAATATAGCTATATAGAAGTATCTCCCTAAGGACTATAGACCTAATCTAGCCTACCTAAAGACCTTTAGATATAAAGCTTTCCCTCTTACTAGGGAAGAGTTATAAGGTATAAGGAAGAAGATAGAACCCTATACTTATATTAGCTACTTAGCTAGGTATATCTCCTTAATCTAATACTTAATATAGGTCCCTTTACTATAGTATATATTATAGGTAACTATATCTTATATATCTTTTAATAAATCTCTTTTATTTTTAGATAATAAGATACCTAAGACCTAGGAGACTATCTAAGAAGTTCAAATAATTATAAAAGGCCTTAAAATTACCCTAGAATATAATATTACAATTAATAGTCTTTTTAAACACCTAGCCCTACTACTAATTATAGTATTAGAGACTATAGAAATTATACCTCTAAGGCTCTAGGAGACTACTATTTTATCTTATTATAATACTTAGTAATTAACACCCCCCTAGTTAAGGGATATAACCCTAATTAAAGTTAATAATAGTTAAGGTTATAACTAAATAGATATTAAAGCCCTTTTAAATATAGCTCCCTTAATACCTAACTAAATAACTTATATATTTAGTATTATAATCTCTACTACTCTAATAACTTAAATCTAGCTACACTAAGATACCCTCTAACCTCTACTAAGGTTAATTAAAGCTACTCTTTAATATAAAGACTAGCTAGACTAGGAAAAGGCTATACAGGTTAAGATAGATAGTATTATAAAGAGGGAAGTTATAGCTACTATTAACTAAAGAGATATCCCTAAGGATACTAAAATCATCTAGCTATAATAGGTTTATAACTATAAGTTTAATAAGGAAGAGTATCTCTTAAGGTATAAGGTAAGATTAGTTATTTAAGGTAATCTTTAGGCTGAAAATAACCTCTTAACTTATACTATAACCCTAGCAGCTAGGGCTTTTTAATTCCTTATAGCCCTTATATACTTCTTTAACCTTAAGGTATATTAATTTAACTTTATTATAGCTTTCCTAAACTAGCTACTCCCTTAGAATAAGATTATCTACTATAAGATTCTAAGGACCTCTAAAAGGTAGATAAATAATACCTATCCTAGCACCCTATAGAAGGTCATAAGAGCTCTTTATAGACTTCGAAGATCACTGATTTTATAGTATAAGGAACTTATAGGCTTCTTTATCTCCCTAGGCTTTAAAATTATCTTTAAGGAGCCCTATATTATATTTAATAGCTAAATCCTTCTTTTCTTCTATATCAATAATCTTATATTCCTTTTTTACAAGGAATTCAAGGAGGAATATAAAGACCTATAAAAGTCACTTAAAAAGGCCTATAAGGTTAAGTCACTAGGGGACCTTAAATAGTTCCTAGGTATTAGGGTAACCTAAGATTAGGCCTAAGGCAAAGTATAGCTCTATTAGGACTCCTACATTGAGAAAATTACCTATAAATTCAGTTATAATAACTCTAATTAAAGACTAAGGACCTATCCTATATCTAGACCTAAATTACTTCCTTATAATAGTACTATAATACCTAAGAAAGTAAAGCTCTTCTAGTCCCTTATAGGCTCAATTTAGTACTCTATAACTATTACCTATATAGATACTATATTTTCTACCTTTAAGCTAGCTCAATTTCTACTTAACCTATTAGATCTTTATATATAGTAAGCCTAAGAGTATATTAAGTACCTCTATAATACTAGGTTTATTAGGATCTTATTCTCTACTTTAAATAGCTTTCTTTAGTATTTTTCTAATATATCCTATACTAATAACACCCTTACCTACTATAGTATATAAGGCTTTATAATTATAATATTCAGGGGCCTTATATTCTATAAATCCAGTAAGTAGGATATAGTTATAACCTTATCAACTGAAGCTAAGCTCCTAGCCCTCTCTTAGACTACTAAGGAAGTTATAGCCTTTAAATACCTCTATAAGGAAGTCTAACTATCCTTTAGAGGGGAAATTCTAGTTATCTAGTATAATAATAGGTAGACTTTATACCTACTAACTAAGGATATAGTCAAATTAATTACAAAACTCTATTATATTAATATTTATTATTACTAGCTTTATTAGGAGGTCTAGAAGAGCTTAATCTACCTTTAATAGATCCCTACAGCTAAGATAGCTACTAATAGCTTTATAAAGGCCCTTATAGGGGAGAAATTCCTATATTTTAGGTAATAGATTAGCCTAATATAGAGCCTAAAACCCCTTAACACTAGGTTAAGGGTACTACTAAGGAATCCTAAATAACTATACCTTTCATTAAGAGCTATAATATTTTAAATTCTTAACTAATCTATAATATAATAATACTATTAGAATTATCAGAAGGAAATCTCCCTCTAATAAAGACCCTATAGTAATTAGTAGAAAATTAAAGGACTTCTTACTAAGTATTACTATAGTAGCTATAAATACTACTTCTCTTTCCCTCTAGGCTCTAAGTTACTAATATGTTTTTTATTATAACTTTAGAATAAGGTATCTTTATAATTATTCTAACTACTTATTATTATCTCTGAATTTTTACTATTATAATAGTAATTTTTAATTACCTTATTTTCAACATTTAGCCTAATTATTCTTAAGGATATAATTCCTCTTTATTTTCTATCTTCCTAGGCAATTTAGATTAAAGGTACCTAGCCTCTCTAGTAAATTAGGTATAGGTTAATATACCTTATATATACTATAGGTCACAACCTAAGAGGGTATATCAAGGGCTAGGGTCCCAGTACAGCCAAGATACCTCGGGCGGAAGGACCTTATTGCCCCCAGCCCTTAGCCCTATAGATAGCTTGAGATTATCCCCTCTTCTGTACATCCAAAGAGGCTAGCTTAAGGTGCATTTGCCGGATCCTAGGATATTTGCCGAAGGACCCGTTCTTCATAAAACCCGGGCCTTCAGCCCCTAGATATACCTAAATCAAGTCACCTTATGTATCCCTACTTCTGGCGCACCAATCGGCTCCAACATCCAGCGGTCCAGTGGGCGCTCCTGGGTACGTAGGTACCTGGGAGTTAGTGGCTCTTCTGGGGGGGACTCCGCCGCCACGGCGTGGTTTCGCCTCTGGCTTCGGGGTGCAAGAGTGCTGCTGTCCTTCCTTGCTCCCCTCCTGCCCTTCTGTTGGCTCTGGAACATAGCGCGCGCCCACCCCTGTGGGAAGGGGAAGGAGCCGAGCAGGGCAGCCTCCCACCCCCACTGTGATTGGGCAGGCTGACGTGATTCACCGACATCGATTGGTCGAGCCAAGAGTGCCTTTGCATCGGGGTCCCGGGCTTGTTGGCTGCTACTACTAAAGTACGTACCGCTCGGTCCTGCCGTCGCGGGCAGCAGGTCTCTTTTTCATCAATGTCGTTGCCTGCAGCTGCATGGTACGTACCGGCTGACAGATCAGGGCACCGCCAGACCCGTCTCCAAGCTGCCTCCATGGCGCGCTCCACCAGTCACGAGCGGGGAGAAAAGGACGACGAAAAGGCACGAGAGCGGTTGGCCGTCCGGTTTACGAGGGGCCTCTATTGTCTTTCTCTTGGGCACCTACCTAGGCGCCCGAGAGGGAAGCTTTCGATCTTGGTCACCTTGCAGCGTTGGTTGGGCTTGTGTTATTTTTCTTCGCTGTTCCTTTGTCTGCCCAACTGTGGTATTCGTGTCGCCTCGTGATCCGGCTTGTCCGTTTGGAATGGCATGGCGCTCGCCTTTCAATCGGCCAGCCCGCCTAGATAAGATCGTTCGGGGGTTTTACCCTCTGCTACTGGTAGTACCCTCGTTGCGATCTAGGGCGTTACGTACCCAAAAGTGCAAAGGATGGGAATCCAGAACTAAAAAAAACTCTCTTTGGCCTTCTCCACACTTTCTCATTCTTCCACTTGACTCGGGCCTCTTTCTCGTGGGAGGTTGTTCGTACGTACAGTGTACAGTGCGTGCATGGAGCCCAGCACGTGACGTGTTAGGTCTGGATGGTGACCACCCGGCATCTGCAGCGTGAAGACTTGTCGACGGAGCCGGCACAATCGAGTCTAGAACAATGCCAATTCGGCGCGCTGTACAATATGCCTATGTCCGCATAGACTAATCCCAAATGTCCAGGCACGCAGCAAACAGCCCACGGCTCCAACTTTCCAATGCCGGAAGCTCATGACAGACCGCCTTCTCAGGTGACAGGAAGCAAGCCCGTCTTCCTCAGAGCCATCACGGCACTCCGTCTGCGTATGTACCCGACATGTCAGCGTCCAACAGTCCCCTCCTACCAGGTTCATTTTATTCCCGCCATCAGACGTTGCATCTGCACGCATTCTCCCCCACCTGCAACCCTGCCGTTTCGTCCCTTGCAACATGTATCTCTTCCCCTCCGTCTCTCCGCCGGCTTGTCATAGGCCGGATCTACCCCCTCCACCTCCCGGATCCTTTCCCCCTCCGGGAGCCGGGCCAAGCAATCACAGCGCCCGTAGCAAAACGTACCATCTGGAATAGCCGCCCGTCCCAAACTGCCGGGCCAAGCCATCACCTTTCTCCGCACGGCTCTGTTCCCGGGTCAGGAAAAAGCCATGAGAAGTCAGTTCCGCGCGTGTGTGTGTGTCTCTTTGTTTGTTTGTCTAGGTAGTTACTGGCCCAGCCTCCTCGGCTGCAGCCGATCGAATCAAGGCCTCGCCCGACGCGACCAACTCTATTTCCACACTTGCAACCAACGAAACGGCCTTTTTGCCACATGGGGTCTTGTAATGGGGGCTGCATTCCAAGACTGCCTGCTCTCACTTCTTGGTTTTAACGCGGGAGCTAACTCGAAATGCGCTACCAAGTCTTCTTTGCAGCCATCACCGGCCTTTTTTGTCCGTTCGGCGTGTGCCTTCGTCCATAGCCTTGTTTGCTCGTCTCTTTGTCGCACATCACTCGCATGGGTTCACTAGCTTCCAAGTGCGTGCCAACGAGAGCGTATGTAACAGTGCATTCATTGATTACCCCAGTTACCTACCGGAGATAAGCCATACCCTTGATCTACAACACAAGTCCATCGACACTCCAGATGCAACACCCCAGGCTATATCCAAATGCCATGTTCATTATCCAAATCCGTTGACTCCAGATCCCCTTTTCCAGTCCCTCCATTTATCATGCCCATTCCCATTTCTACACATTAACCGTCTATAGATCACCATCTCATTCCCACTAGGCAATGTAGACTGGCATTCGACTTCCTAGCAACTCGCTCTTGTTTACCTGCACGTCCAGTTTGTTAAAGTCGTGTAGCATTAGCCAGCAAATCATGCGAAACACCAGCGTGCACCACACGTCGTCGTGCGTAACCTCCTGGTTGCTGAGGGACACCTCTTCCCGCGGCTCAGCCTGATCCTTCGGGTCAATGTCCGAGTCAGCATCGTCATCCAACGAGCCATTCTGAACGGATAAGTCAGTCTGCGCCGTGACGGTAAAGCCACTCTCCGGACCGCCCGACGGAAGCGGGGGTCCGTGGGTATGTGCTACAGGAGGACCGCCCCGGGTGCTGCTCGCCTGGGTCCGGCCGGTACCCGCTCTCCGGAAGCCGTAGCCGGCCGGCGCCCCGACGATGCTTGTTCGGCGATCCGTGGAACTTGTCGCATGAGGGACTACCTTCTTCCGAACGACTTCAAAGTAGACATCCATAAATTTGTGCTGTCGCTCGTCGGGACTAGCTGCATGCATGTCCTCGAACAAGGGCGGTGGCGGTTGTGGCGGTCCAACCGGGACCCGGGAAACGGGCGACGAGGAGGTCCACTCGGCATGAAGGGACGTATTGTCAGTGCCACGATCGTCACGATCGTTAAGCAAGCGCAGGACTTCTTGTAGGTGAGATCGCAATACGTCGAGCACCATCTGTCGCCGAAATACCACCCTCTCCGCCTCCACGTCGACCGTACTGCGCCGTTCGGACTGCGGCCGGCCCGGGGTGGCGACCGGGACGCTCTTAGAGCCCCGGGTCTTGGCTGTCAGGATCTCGTCGCAATCGTCAAGGGCCGAATGAAGAGCCCTGAGGAACTGCAGCTGCTCGACAAAGTCCTTGATGCGATGATGGTCCAAAATTTTGCGCACATGATAGTTAATCTTCTCTAGGACAGAGGCGTTGCGCGCCACCCCTGGAAGATTGACCTGAACGAGATCCGAATACGCCTCCATCATTTTTACAAGCGACAACGAGCGCTTGTCCCATCGATCCGGCGTCGGGTTCGGGATGTACGTGAAGATGCTGTCCTCCATGTGAAACGTCCGGCTGAGCATGCCCAGAATCTCAAATGACACTGAAATAGGTTAGCCGTTGACTCGATGGGTCATGATTAAAACAAGAGAAGGCGCATACCTGGAAATAAATGAGAGGTTTGCTTGTCCGGGTCAGTAAAGCAACGAACGGCATTGTTGTTGCATCCAATCATGATTAGGGACTCGGAAATGTCGCTGCGGCTGGCCATTTGCAGTGTGTCGATTTTCTGTTCGTAGTCCTCCAAAAACCCGAGGCGTCGATAATCGAACTTCTCCCGATAGATGGTGGGGACATAGCCAAAGCACAGTTCCTTAATCTCATCCACAGGGATGACGCGGGTGCGTTCAAAGGAGCATTTCCCGTAGACCCGGAACGAAAACATTAGGCCCAGGTCTGAGAGTCGTTCCCCCAGGAGCATAAAGCCATTGCCTTCAGCGCGATAACGATCATGGGTGCGGTTGAACTCTTTCCAGTAGACTCCAAGGGCGGCCATCATCTCGATAAGATGGCACATGGTTGTGGTGGCGTACGGTCGGCTCACACCCGTCGGCATTGTATCCCAGCTCTTGCGCATGTGTTGAAGGGCGACGGTCAGGGTATGGTGTTCGAGAACAGCCGGGGGCGTAGACGGGAGGCCAGTCTCCTGAGAGCTGGCGCTTGGAGGGCCCATATGCTGATACTGTTCATTCTGCCAGTCTCGAGAGTCCTTCTCCATTCGCTGTACGGCGGACAGTAACATAGTCCACGAGGCCCGCTCGTTGTCGGTGGTGTGGATTTGCTCCTTGTGGGATTTCTTCGCAAAGTTGTCTCGCTGGCCGACGAGATCAACACTGAGTTCGGACCGGGTGTTCTCAAGACTCTTTTCGGTTCCGTCGAGGAAATATATCTCCTGGCCGCGGACGGGGCCGCGATCGTTTGTCGGGGGGGAAACGAAGATGACGGGGACTTCGAACTCGACCTCGAAGCGCAGCTCGTCCCACGAGAAGCGGCGCGTCTTGGTTTCCGCCCAGCGACCCATGACTTTCTCGTTGCATTGGGAGTAGCCGGCAGCGGAGGCGTAGTATTGTTGCATGACCTGCATGAAAGTCGCAGCGAGGGCGACAAGGGAGATGACGAGGGCCACGAGGGCCACAACGACCTCGGGGTCGGCCATGATGTCGGAGGGTCAGGGTGCGAGATGCGCAGTGGATCGTATACGTAGAAGAGTAAGGAGGACGAGGCTAGACGAGAACGGAATCGGTAGAGAGAAGTTTTGCGAGAGCGACTGCTGGCGACTGGGGATTAGAAGAGAATTGGGAGGTGGGCGGTTCTGAATAGGGCGCCAGAGCCTCGTCGAGATAAACCGAACAGCGACGGACAGCGGAATGCGACTTGGCAGTCTCGGACAAGCAGAGGACTCGAGAGCAGGCTACGAATCAGGCTTCATAGTAAAGGGGGAGGATCTGGCATTGTGAAGGGTGCGCCATACATCAAGGCGGGCAGAGAAAAGGCTGCATTACGTGTATCGAAGAGAGAGGTGAAGGACAGAAAAGAGAATCGGAGGTCGTTTCGCGGCAGGAGATTGGCTTCTCGCTCCCCGACGAGGCTCTGGATGGAGTTGAGCGCGCGGGCCTGAGTGGCGGGTGGGTTGCACTGAACGTTCAGTGGGTCACCCGCTGTGGCCCGCTGTGGGTTTACCGGGAGGTGGCCCAATCAGCCTATGCGCGGGGGGCCCTAGCAGCCTGGGAAATTGGGGGCGGTTTCTGAAGTTGCTGGGAAGGGGGACACCGACTTTGAGAAAAGGTTGCTGGGCGATGCTTGATGCTGTAGACCCGATGAGTCGGCTTACTGTGAGTAATTCCTCGTTAAGTCTCAGACATTAAGACGCCCAGGCAGGGTGTTGATACATTGGTTCGGGATCTTATAGTAGCGGGATGACGTCGCTGCTTAAGCACCTTAATTCTCATCCATGCGGAGGAGGCTTCAGCTGCGCGGCCGCTAAGACGCATGCTCAGCCAGCCACAGCGCTTTCCCGTTCGTCTCACAGGGCGGCTTACTGCGTGAACATCGCCCGGGCGTCCTACCCTACACGGTGTTAGCCCTACATTTTCTTGCAAATGTCACTTGCGATACGTAGCAATACAACTTGTAGCGTCTGCAGTTCGAAAGCTAAGTCCATCATTGTGCATCTCACCGCGTGCCTCATATCACACGTCATGTCACGAGTCGTCATCATCCAGCCGCTTTATCATGGCCTAACCTACAGTTTCCCCGACCTTGATGAGTTTCTGTCGACGTCAACAGCCGGCGTCCTTCTTGACAGGCATGGTAGACGAAACCAGTCCCTTTGAACCACCTCCGATGAAAACATGAGAGCGAATTGCAACAATATTTATTAAAGGCAATACTTGCTACTTGGATAAATAAAAATCGGTGTACAACCCGAAGCCCCTCGCGTAGGTACAGCGGCCTAACCCCAAACACCCCGGAATCGCTTGGACGTATCAGCCCGAAAGTGAGCAGTCAACGTAATATTTCCTGCTTTGCCGAGCTTGAGGTAGCCCTGTTTCTCTTCTCGTCTTGATTGATCAATCTGCCTCGCACTGATGGCAAGAAGTGATCGCACTTCGTGGTTGGGCAGATGCGCAAGACTTTGCTGGTCGCCTCGAGTGAGTCGTGACAGCTGCGTACTTGATGCTTCGGTGGTATTGTTCTCTTGTGTCGGAACAAGCTCTGATCCATGTGTCGGTGTCGCTGATGGCGACGTCGCAGGTTCTAGGCGTCGCTCTACTGACTGGCGAGTTGTTCTTGACGCGGTTGGTCCAGTCGCTCGTGTAGGGTGGCTAAGAAGCTTGCCCGATGGTAGTCGCAACGACTCCTCATCGGCATGGAATTTTGACTCAGGAACGTTGTATAATTCCGCAATATCCGAGGCGACGTTGAATCGACAGTGTCCTTTGGCCGTCATATGGTGCTGAATACCTTCAACAGTGCTGCGGCGCGTGGCGCATAGAATGCACTCGCCGTATCCGTGAATGACGAGGTACAAATATTCGACAAGCGTATCGAGCTCGACTGTCAAATGGTCTTGATAAGGTATGGTGAAGCTGTGTGCTTTGGACATGTGCGCGAGGTTGTCATCAAATGTGCCGTTCTCCACGTTGCAGAAGAGACACTGTGCAGAATTGAACTCTAGCTCTGCGGAAGGCTCTGCGTCGCCGTCGTCGGATTCGTCCTCCGAATGTGCGCTTCTTCCTGCATCCCCGGATTTTTCTGCAATTGGTGGCGCTGATGGCGGTAGTACCACGGCCCCGGGTTCTGCTACTCGCATCCGAAGGTTGTAGACACTGCAAATGGTTAGCATCTCGTATCTTTTGTTCCTCTCGGTTCGGTCAAGTGGTGAAGCGTACTGCCAATCGCTCTTGGCGTGCTGTCGCCACTCGTTCGGGCTGGCTAATGCTACATCGCATAGCCTGCAATGGGAGGGGGATTTGTCTTCCATTGTTGTTAGGAGCTGGTCGCTGGTGGTAGTCCCGGTGTCTAGAATTGTGGCGGTTGGGTGGTTTGGCTGGGGGAAGTAAGAGAGTAAAGCGGGATTGACTGAGGCGGATGACCTGGTGCTTGGAAGAGCGGTTGATGATTTAATAAGTAAACGTAGAAATAGGTCTTTGGTATATATATTCCCTTGTCTTCACAGACCCAGAGCAGACGGAGCGCCCTCAGCTGTACGCACTTGCGCGGGTAGTGGGTCCACTGAATCGACGGCGTTAGTGACTCACCTACGCGTTGCCTATTTAGAACAGTTCAGCACTCAATATACGGATTTTCATTGGCCAAATAACTGTTCTTGTAACGATCTACTGCAAAAACGGTTAGAGAATATCGACATGGTATGTGAGCCACTATGAATCATTCCGTTACTAGCTGAATACGGAATCAACCCATGCAGGCGATCGAAGATGCGGGGCACTCTAAATGCTGTCTCCCCATGATTTTCTTCCGGCTCGTCGCGACCGTCTCTGTCAAGGGGACCGGTCGCGTGGTTATGACTGGTCGTCACACGGAAACGGGGGAACCGGGTCTGGCATATTGGTACCTTCCGACGTAGAACGGCTTGTTTAGACTGGTGAATGTCGCTGAGTCAAGTCGCGTGACGTGGGAGTCCTTGTTTAACGAGGGAGCCTTCCAGCCTCCTTCATCCTGCGGGTCAGTAACAGACACACCTTGAGCACCAGTACCAATAATTTGTGCATGGAAGGCAGATCCAGGCAGCCAGTAAACTAGACTCCCCGGATTTCGGTACCTTAGCTGAGGCAGCCCCACACTCTGAATGCAACGCTTGTAGCATCGCTAGTGTTCCAAGTCTACTGGTAAGGATATGTAAAGCTATCTGTACATCGTTGCAGATCCGGATGAGTCCAGAGCCATACCGCGGAACGTGGCGTGACAGAGAAGAAAAAGATGTCATTAAGTAATGTACAATTCGTTTCATCGATGAAGAGAAAACAGACCAGGAAATGCTAAGAGGAGGCTCGCCAGTATATACAGATCCAACTATTTCTAAGCGAAGACAATACAGGGAACCCCCGACCCAAGCGTTTCATGCTTTGCTGGTGATTTCGGTCGCGCTACCCCGAATGGCATATCGGTCCTGTTCAGGGAGCTTGATGAGAAAGTACTTCTGTAGCGCCTTGAGCCTCTCGCTCTCGTTGTGAAGCTGCTCCTCGTACACGACGACTCCCTCGGTGCGCAGCTTGAGTCTGTCGCCAACCAAGATGAGCGAGCCGTTTACCTTGGCGTCGTCCGTATCCCACCGCGTCAGGACTTCGATCTTGTCGTTGACCACCTTGAAGTCGTTGTCCGTGGTGAACCGCGTGCACATGACCTGTTGCACGAATATACTGGTCGGCATTGTCGACGGCGCCAGGTTCATGTTTTGGATGTCCTCGGGCAGGAACTCCATGTCGGTGAAGCAGTACAGCGGCGTCCATTCCGCCTCGGGCTGGAGGCGGTTCTCGTAGATCCAGACCTTGGTCTTTCGGTTGAAGCCCTGGGGGATGACGTCGTATCTGAGCCGCACGTTCATGGGCCCAAGGTGATTGAAGACCTCCTTCCCGCGGGGATCCATCTTGAGAGGGTACAAGGGCCCGTTCGCGCCGAAACCTACGTCGACAACGTAGGGCACATTGCCGATGTTGACGATGATGACGCAGTGGCTGAAGCCGCCGTACTTCCCATCGTCCTGCTGGTACACCCTGGAACCAGCCATGTAGACGTCGAAGCCTAGCGTCACCAGCAGAGTGTGGAAGAGGGTGTTGTTCTCCATGCAGTAGCCTCCGCGGCCGGGCTGCAGGATGATTTTGTTGTAGAGGTGGTCCGGGTCGACATTGATGAGGCGGTGCCACGAGTAATGCAGGGTGAGGTTCTCGAAAGGGATGTTGCACAGATGGCACTTGTGAAGCAGCTTCAGGATCTCGAGCTGCTCCCCGGGCGACAGGCCCTCGACATTGCCCGGGCGCTCGGTGACGGGCACCCGGATGCGGGCAAAGTACGGCTCCAACTGTGAGCGGCGGTACTTGACGCGGATCACCATTTCGCAGGCTTTCTGAATTGAAACCTCTCTCTGAGGAAAGGGAAAAGGGGAATAACGAAGGTGGGAAGAAGAATTCGAATTCAGGAATGAGATGAAATGCGCCGCGGGACGTGGTTGAAGAAGGAATCCAAGGGAAGGGACTGCAAAGGAAGGGAGAGCCGAGGGGAGGCGGGAGGGATCATGACTGAGCGTGAGCCAATCGCTTGCTGCAAATGGGGAATGTTGTCTCAAGTTGGGGCAACACAGCTTATTAATACGAGGTTGGAAACATTGCAGGCGATGGGATGGAAATGGAGTAACGAGTCACCGATCTATGGAGAATTCATGCCCTTGGGGGCATATTGAGTAGATGTTGTCAGGGACATGAATCGTGGCGACGATGGAAAGTTGAAGTTGAAAAACAGGCTATCAGTTAATGCAAGTGAGTCCGTTTTGTGTAGGCCAGAAGAAACTCAGCCTACGATGTTGGAGGCAATGGCCACCTCGTCTCTGAATCCTCAGGAAAGCAAAATAAGTACCTTGGCGGCCGAGCTCGATGTAAGAGAGATTTGACAAGGCAGAGGGTAGACAGCTTGGCATGTCTCATCAATTGGAACGTCACAGCCTTAAGTGAAGGGCCAAGTATTGGAGGAGCATTGCGAACGGTGGTGCGCTTGACCGGCATGGAATGCAGGATTTGAGTAGGGTTGAGTTTGCCTACGAGACACCGGAAGAGTCATTAAGAGTGAATTCAGAGACCACTGAGGGTACTTGATGGCAGGGATGGCGAATGGAGTTGGAGAGGAGACTGGCTCTGTCTTCGTAGATGGAAAATATTTGGCGAAATCAAGATGACCATAGTTTAGGAAACCCGGAATGCTTCGACATGGAATGCTTCTCAGCTTCTCAGATCTGCCTGATATTCTGCCCTGGCGGATCCCAGTGGCCTTGCGCCAGGGGTAATGGCGGGGGATTCGCCCTAATTGCGGGCGGTCGGCTTACCTAGCCCCCGGCGGCCTCAGGCTGAGCCACAGGGAGCAGACGGACGCCTAACAAGTTGGTAAGCCCGAGCCCAGGTTGGCTCTGCTTTTTGTGGCGCAGACGACGGATGCCTTGGATCTCAGACCAACAACTCCAACACCAGCGAATCGACTCACTCGGCCAACTTCAACGTTCAACGGCCTGAGTCACTAGCGAAGCCGGAAACCGGCCATGAACTGTGGTGGGAATGGGTGTTTGCAGTCAGGAAATGGGCTCCTCCGGGGCTATAAAGCATGCCATGGCGACTGTCTTTTGCCATTGCCTCGATCCTTAACAAGTCGCATCGTTCCTACCCATCTGCTACTTCCAAGTGCTGACGACTGAGGTTGACATGTTGATGAGTCGGGCTATCAAACCACTCTCAAACATAATCACCATCACGACAAAGACTTGACAGCACACCTAGCCCAGCATGGCTCACACCAAGGGCCCCCACGACCTCTTGGTTGTCCTCGATGCAACCGCCTCGATGGGCACCTTCGCCCAAGCTCTCAACAAGTCGCTTCCTGAAATCATCAGCCTGTCCGCGCTGACGGGCTGCTTCGAGCGCATCGGCGTCATCGCCTACCGTGATTACTGCGGCGGCGACCTCACTGAGTGGTCCGGATGGTGTTCGCCTTCCGGCTCCGTCTCCGGCCCGGACATCGTCAGCCAGGAAAAGGTCCTGCGAATGGCCCAAGACATCCGAGCCGACTACGGAGGCGACTGGCCCGAGGCCGCCAAGACGGGTCTTGCTCGCGGATATCAGAACATGCGAGAGGACGCCACGACAATTGTCCTGCTCTACGCGGATGCTCCTCCGCACTGCAAGGCCACCGACGGACCCAACTTCGTCAAAGAGAAGAAGAACCTGTCTAAGGAAGATAGCTTCGGCGGCTACGGCTCCAAGTTTATCGACTGGGTTTCGGCAACAATGGCCTTCAAGAACGGCCCCAAGAAGGGAGTGGTTTTCAGCGTTGCCAGCCCCCCTTCTACCCCGTCCTACACTCCTTACCTGTACATGTCCACCATCACGGGAGGAGTCCACTTCACCATGGAAACTGTTTCATCCAATGCCATTTCTCAGTTGACACTGGGTATGCTGCTCACTTGGATGGGCGCTGGCAAGGCCGTCGAAGGCGACAACACCAATGTCGGTGACATTCGGCTGTACCGTGACAAGACCAACCTCGAGCAGGCCAAGAATGAGACGGACCCTATCCTCAGCCGGTTTATTGCTACCGGACATTTCCCTCCTTACACAAAGGTGACCCAGAACATCGCATCGCGTGCTATTGCCCTCAAGGACATGCCGATCATACTCAAGGCTCGAGGACCCAGCGTCAAGAACTTTGCCAAGCGATATGTCGAGGATGAGGACTACAAGAAGTTGGCTGTCGACCAGCTTCGCCGTATCATAACCTCCAACGTCTCTGCCGTCTCGGTCAACCCAATTTTCGGCACCCTCTGGAGGACTGTCTGCAACGACCGCAACAACGAGGCGCGCGATGGGCTGATCACGACCTTTGGCCTCGAAGTCGACCGAATCTCTGATGCGGATGAAAAGGCCCGAATGAAGGCTTGGCTTGAGGAGTCGTACAACTACAAGGCAGATATCCAGGCCGCCATCGAAAAGATCCCTGCTGCGGAGCGATTCCCTCTCGTGTACTTGGATCCAACTGCGGACTTCACGGTTGCGCTGGGCCAGGATGAGGAGGATGAAGGTTCTGAAAACACTCCTCTGAATGAGTTCACGCGAGCCGAGCTTCTAGAGATTGGCAGGTCGTGCGACTACCGGATCCTGCGACGACTGGGAAAGGCCTTGACTCGTCTCAGCTATGTCGAGAAGTCGGAAGACCTCCCGGCGCACATCAAGACCGCCAGTGCAGATAACGTTCCCCAAATCCCCATGGCCCTCGGAGACCCCAAGCACAAGAGCCAGTTCTGGAAGCTCCTCCTCCACGCTGTTCTCCCGGGTACAATGATCACAGCCCGGCCGGCTGCTGTGCTTGCGGCCCTGGCTCTGCGCATGGGTATCGTTCCCCTGCGGGACGTGGCTGATCAGGAGCTCATCTCGTTCCGCGACCGCTGGAACACCCTTGAGATCCCCGAGACATGGAATGTGGGATGCTTGGGGTTGCTTCTCGACGCGGACAGGGATTTTGAGAAGCGTGTTGCTCGTGGCATTACCCAGCGCCAGACTACCGACTCCAGCATTCTGAAGACTGGGGATCGCAAGCTGTTCAAGACCCTGGTGGACTACAAGATGCTCGAGTTCAACATGAAGACAACTCTGCAGGCCAAGATTGGCTGGAAGCCTGACAAGACCAAGGTGGCCATTGGCCCAGTTGTCATCTGTCGAGAGTGCAAGTTTCCCCGATCGGTTACCATCATGGGCGCTCATGGAGTCTGTGGTATGTGCGTGCTTCAGCGAGTCTGCAAGTGCAATGCATGCACAAGGGCCGAAGATCATGCCGATCGTCTGAAGAAGAACGTCTCGGCCGAGCACAATGAAAACTCGTCTGGTTACTGGGTGGAGTGTAACCGGGAGCAGTGCCGGGCGCAGTACGTCGTCTACAATCCAGATGCTCTGCGAGTCCGGGCCAAGTGCTTCTACTGTCGACACGCCGATGGAAAGGGTGAGATGGGTCCTGCTCCCGTCGTCGAGTGCTCCAAGTGTCTGAACCGTGTGGTATGGCCTGTCGAGTACAGACCTAAGAGCCTGGACCTCGCAGCGTTCGAGTGTTCTGCGTGCGCAACCGACGTCGTTACCATCATCACGCAGGATACGACTGCCGAGGACCTGACCAAGGAGAACGGGTCGAACTGGATCTTGAAGAACGACGATGCAGCAATTGCCGCAACCTTCAACGGGCGCTCTCTGTTCTACACGGCGTCACATTGTGACCTGGCGAACCTCCCAGACAAGGTGGCGGTTCTCCCCGCCGACGATAAGTCTGCCCTCACCATCGCCGGTAAGCTGGTCCGGAACCAGCCCGAAGTCCGGGAGTCTCTGGAGCGATGGGTCGGCGCTCGGAGGACCGAGGCCGGCGTCTGCAGCCTCTGCTTCTCCAACGTGCGGAAGGCGGACCTACGCCAGGCGTGTGGCCGGGCCGGCTGCCACCAGCTAATCTGCAACGGATGTATCAAAGATTGGTATGGCATCAACGCCCGCGGGCGCATCATCAATGTCGCAGCGCTCTCGTGCGCCTTCTGCCGCCGACGTCCCGCTCCCAAGACTATTGCCCCCTTTGGCCTTGCTACCCTAGGCAACCTGCGCAAGGCAGTTGACGAGGCGGGGGCTTGGGTGTACGCGTGGTGCAACATGTGCGGCCTCGCGAAGCAGTACGTCGAGCGGGTGTGTGCCGCAGGCGCGCCGGCAGAGCTGGTCGACTGGAAGTGCGAGGAGTGCACCGAGGAGTGTGCTGAACAGGCACGGGCTTTGATCGAGGCGTTGGCGGTAGCGGACCGGACCCCCGAGCAGCACGCTGCCATCTCGGGCAGGCAGATCAAGACCATGACGTGTCCTGGGTGCACTGTAACGACGCAGAAGGTCGCCGGGTGCGACCACATCGCGTGCCCCTGTGGCGCGCATTGGTGCTTCGCGTGCGGTGAGAATGTGGCCGAGGCCTCTATTTACAGACACATGGCGTTGGCGCATGGGGGGATTTACGCCGATGAGGATGACGATGAAGAAGAAGATGAAGACGGATGGCTATGAGGTGAGGGAAGAGTGACTTGCATGAGATACCACTTTCGTTTGGTCCTGATGTTATTTGGCGTTGCTGCTTTGTTTGTCCTTTTGTTTGTTTGTTTGATAGTCATGAAGAACATATTTATACGATGATGCACAAATGTGTAATAGTTTTGGCTTGCACTTACACAGTTATGATGTTTGTGCATACTGATACATATTTGTGGTAGTCCAGCTAATTGCCTATTTGGGCAATCCAACCATAAGGAGGCGTCAGGGTCATGGACCAGGCCAGGGATGTGCCTTTGATCGAGTGATATTTTCTACGTAGTAAGTGACAGAAATTAATGAACAGGCACAACCCTGTAACAGCATAAGTCTGCACAAGTTATGCTCAGCTAAATTGGTGCCTAGCATTTGAAACCACCCACCTCCGGACGTGCCGCTGTACGAAGTACGAGCTGACATGATTTTAATGGCGGTGGCGTAGCATCAACAGCTCCAACGCCGCTTACATAACCCGTATGACGCGGCTCAAGAGCAGGCCGTCTCACCTCAATACAACCAACCTGCTTCCTTCACCATTCACATTACCACTCATCAAACAAAACCATCTAGGGAACCTTCTCATCCAAACAAAAGTCGTCCTTTGATAAGCAGATCAACCAACATGTCTCGATTCTCCCGCTACGACACCGACGAGGAACGACTACCCGAGGGCATGACCCGGATCGGATACGACGCCGACGAGCAGGTCTACACTTTCCGCGATTCCGACGGGAGCATCTGGGAGAGCGCTCCTGGTAATCAGTACGGCCGGTTGACCAAGGTCAGCGACGGCGACGGCGTCGGCGATCATGCTGAAGACAACGCTCCGTTCCTGGGGCCGAGCGAGCCGTATCTCGAACCGTCGTGGAGACGGGACATGAGGCCCCTGCTCAACTTCGGGGTGCTTATCGGTCTCTTCCTCATTTTTCTGTTCTGGTTCTTGCATTGGAGCGCAAAGACACCGGATGCGCCCGTCGTTGCGTGTGCGGATGGTACTTCGCCCTACACTATTCACGCCGGAGACACTTGCTGGGACATTGCCGAGAAACACGGTCTGAGCATGGATGATCTCACCAAGAACAACCTCGGCCTAAACTGCAAATCCCTTCGTGTCAACTCGCAGATTTGTCTACCGAACCCCCCTCCGGCCGACGACGGAGCTGAAAAGCCCACTGTTTAAAAGTCCACCACTCTACCACGACGATACACGTGTGCGGGCATACGAGTTCAAGCACTAGCTTTGGCAGCACCGGATGCTGTCAAGTACCAGATAACAATACCGAGTGCTGGGGCAAGAACCATCAATGCCGTCATGGCGCTGGTTGCGTTTGCCTGATAGATATGGTTGTATGTTGTCTTCATGTACTGTTTTGGATCATTTCCTCGCGGATACGGAACATCCGGCACGGGCTTTCCTAGGAACGGGCAGATTGTGTCCCACGATAGGCCGTCCTCGAGTTTGACGACCAGCAACTTTTCGGCGGGAACCAACTTAACGACATCGGCGTTACTGGCATGGTTTAGTTCTGGGCATGATTTGGGGAACAGTTGGAGTTACTTACTGCCTGCGATATAGCTGCCTAGCATGCTCCAGGCCCTCGTTGTCCTGCGGCGCCCAAGGGCCCCACAGATGAGCACACAGAGCGTCTGCCATGTCGGAGAAGGCTCTCGTCCAGGAATTTATGTGTCTGAGCTGGGCTAGGGGGAAGCGTTTGAGAGCGATACCCACGGGCTGAAAGGTGTTTTTCACGGATCGACACCAGGCATCCTCGTCTCGAGTCGTGAGAATGAAAATAGCCTCGGGATAGGCGGCGAAGAGCTCCTCCGCGAGGTAGCCAGGGATGTCCGTGAGAGCCTACGCAGATGGGAGGCGCTGGTCAGCGAGGACGTCCTCATGTATGAGCATGGCCAAGAGGCGGCTGCCGGACATTATAGTCGCCGAGCCATTTATCGAACTCATGCCGTGTCCAAGGTTCGCCTTTCCCAAACGACCGGGGCTCGAGAGCCTCGCGGAACATGTTCATATGCGCAACGCTGCCGATGGTGTCGGTCATGTGGTAGGCCTTGTATCCCAGCACCTTGAGTGCCTTCCACAACCCGACGGTGCCGTTTCTATAAGGATCGAGGGAGTGAGTGAGCGTGTCACGTTCTTGTGGGTTGAAGCTGCGCACCGGCCGAGACTGAGCACGATGACCTGCTTCGGAAGTGGGTTTGCCGGCGCAGGCACCGAGTCGATGAAGCGTGACATTCTGGAGGAGCGAGGGGCGGTGGATGGACGCGATTCGGAGTGCAGTAGACCAGACTGACGCAAAAAAAGACAACGAGAAGAGCACGATGAAGAGGGCAACGAAGACGGCGTTATTTCTCGTCTGTCATCTTGCTCCATCTTCCCCGTCCAACGTCAGCAGCATCTGGGGGCGCCCCATACTGATCCATCACGCCTGGCTTCGGTTGCGAGGCACTAATACAGAACAGCCCTGTCCGGTTATGTTCCGTTTCTCCACCCTACGCCCTATCAGCGGCGTGATATCAGCAGTCCTATCAGCAGTCCTATCATGGGTGTCTTCAGCTGCGGTGGACAAGGATGAAGCCGTCGTCCCAGACATCGTCAAGCACAACGAACTGATATATCCAATCCATGTCTCTGCACGGCTACTGAAGATAACCTTAAGACCCCTAAACACCGAAACATAGCCAAGTCAGGCAGTGTATCGCTCGACTATCTCCATTCCCTCCCCCTCCGCTGGGCGGTGAAAAGAGCTCATAGGCCCAACTCCTGTAAGCTCCCATCTCACCTGTCATGCATGCCTCGGGACGACGTTGACCCGCTGATAAAAAAGAAAAGAAAAAAAACCGATAACCCCGCGCTAAACTCATACAGGAGGGGTAATCAAACTTGGGATGTTTGGCCTGCGGGCCTAAGTGTGCCTCAGGTACTGATTTACACGGAATGAGCCGTATTAGGCACGGTAGGTCGCGTTGCGGGACGACGACCCAAAGCGGGGCAACGCCTTGGGGTTTTTTTTTCCTTTTTTTTTTTCCTTTTTATTGTCCCCGACCCAAAATTTCAGGCGCGGGCTCTCCTACGCGAAACCATTCCTTTCCTTCATCACTCAGTTTTTCCTGTCGTGTCGTTGCAGCCAACACCCGGCAGAAATCATGGACAAGGAAAAGCTTGCCCAGCTGCTCCAGGGGAGTCAAGTCCGTAAGTTTCTTACCCTCTCTCATTGCTGTCGCTTTCCCTGCCCTGCTACGCCGGCCTTTGCTTGCTGAGAGTACCCCTCAACTTGAGCGAGAAAGATTTCTGTTTTTTTTTTCTTCCGCCTCAGAGAAGATATCTCGGCTGACCATCTTCTCCTGCAGCCAACACGGAGCAGGTCAAGGCTGTCACGGCCGACCTTCAGAAGAACTTCTACTCCAAGCCCGAGTCGCTGCTCGCGCTCGTCGAGATCTCCCTGACCCACGGTGACGCCGGCGTCCGACAGCTCGCTTCCGTCCAGGCCCTTCGCCTCGTCGTCAAGTACTGGGAGAAGACTCCCGCGGACCAGCGCCAGCTCGCGCGAACCCACCTGCTCGATGGCGCCCTCAAGGAGTCGGCGGCTCCCGTCCGCCACTCGCTGGCCCGTCTCGTCGCTGGCATCGTCAGCTCCGACATGGAGCAGGGCGAGGGCGAGGACTTCCTGAAGCAGCTGCTGCCCCTCAACAACAGCGACAACGTCGTTGCCCGCGAGGTCGGCTCATTCCTGCTCTACGCCATGCTCGAGGAGGATCCCACCCACTTCAGCGACCACACCCACCAGCTCCTTGAGCTCTTCCAGGCCCGTATTGAAGACCCTCAGAGCAAGGAGGTTCGCGTCAACATCGTTCGTGCCATCGGTGCGATCCTGATGATCGTCGAGCCCGACGAGGATCCCCAGGCTGTCAAGGCCATGCAAAGCTTCGTCCCCAGCCTGGTGAATATTCTCAAGGCTAGCGTCGAGGCCGAGGATGAGGAGAGCTACAAGATTGTCTTTGAGGTCTTCCACTCATACATCGCTTACGACTCTGCCCTGCTCGCCCTCCACCTGCGCGATCTCCTCCAGTTCATGATTGACCTTGCTGCCAACACCAACGCCGATGATGATGCCCGATCTCAGGCCCTCGCCTTCCTCATCCAGTGTGTCCGCTACCGCCGCATGAAGATCCAATCCATGAAGGACATGGCTGCCCAGCTCATGGTCAAGGCCATGCAGATCGTCACCGAGCTTGACTCCGAGGATGAGGAGGACATGTCGCCTGCTCGCACTGCCATCAGCCTCATCGATACCTTGGCGAACGAGATGCCTCCCCGCCAGGCCATCATCCCTCTGCTTGAGCAGTTCCCCAGCTTCGCTACCCACCAGAACCCCCAATTCCGCATGGCTGCCATGCTTGCTCTCGGCAATGCCGCCGAGGGTGCTCCCGACTTCATCTCCACCCAACTCCAGCCTCTCCTTCCCACCATCATCGCGCTCCTCTGCGACAGCGAGACCCAGGTCCGACATGCTTCGCTTGTCGGTCTGATCCACCTTGCCGAGGAGATGGCCGATGAGATGTCTTCCCACCACGAGGAGATCATCTCCGCTGTTCTCAAGAACCTTGAGGCCGCTTCGTCTGCCGGGTCTGACAAGAAGAACGTCAGCATCATTCGCTGCGCCTGCGGTGCTCTCGACACCTTCGGTGACGGCATCGATACCAAGATCATGGCTCAGTACGGCCCCAGCCTGATTGGCCCCATGGTCCGTCTCCTCGACCACGAGGACTATGGCGTCAAGGCCGCCGCCGCTTCTGCCATTGGTGCTATCGCTTCCTCCATGGAGAAGAGCTTCGAGCCTTTCTTCAAGGACGTCATGACCTCTCTCGGTACCTTTGTGACCATCAAGGACAGTGAGGAGGCCATGGAGCTGCGAAGCTCTACCTGCGACAGTCTTGGTCGTATCGCCATGGCTGTTGGCCCCGAGGCTTTCCAGCCTTACGTCATCAACCTGATGCAGGCCAGTGAGGAGGCTTTGCACCTCGACAACCCTCGCCTCAAGGAGACCAGCTTCATTCTTTGGTCTAACCTGTCCAAGGTCTACCACGAGCAGTTCGATCACTTCCTTGCCGGTGTCTTCAAGGGTCTCTTTGATTCCCTCGAGCTCGAGGAGGAGGAGATTGAGATTCCCGGCATTGATGCCAGCCAGCTGCAGGACGGCCACATCGTCGTTGGCGGTAAGCGTGTCAAGGTCAAGTCTCCTGATACTCAGGATGATGTGACCATCGCTACCGGTGGCGACGATGTTGATGACTGGGATGATATCGAGGATCTTGAGGACCTCGGTGCTGTCACTGCCGTCGCTCTCGAGCAGGAGATTGCTCTCGATGTTCTGGGTGATGTCATCTCCAACTCGTGCAACAGCGCCAACCTGGAGACGTACGTCGAGCAGACCATCGAGAAGGTTTCTCCTTTCGCCGAGCACACCTACGAGGGCTGCCGAAAGACGGCCATCTCCACTCTCTGGCGCACTTACGCCCGTGTCTTCCAGGTTTGGGAGGAGGGCGCTGGCGTCAAGTGGGAGCCTGGCATGCCTCCCAAGCACACACCCCCTACCTCTCTCATCTCCATGGGCCAGGCTCTGCAAAAGGCCACCATGGGTATCTGGTCCGAGGACAGTGAACGGTCAGTTTCCCCTATTCCCTTTGTTATTCCTCCCGTCAAAATGATGAAATACCTTGCGTTATACCCAGCTCACTCAGACGCACTTTGCGGTTGCTGAGAAAACGTCTAATCTACTTCTGATTCCATTGGCATCTTCATTCTTAATTGTCTTGCACTCTATTTCGGGTCTAGATGCTAACTATCTTACAGCGCCGTCATCACTGACATTAACCGCAATGTTGCTGCCACTCTGAAAGCCTGTGGCCCCGCTGTTCTGGTTGCCAAGGCGGATATGCTTGAGGAGGTTGTGACAGTCGTTGGTCTTATCATTACCCGATCGCACCCTTGCCAGCAGGACCTTGGAGACGAGGAGGAGCAGGAGGAGATTGATGAGGGTTCGTCCGAGTATGACTGGCTTGTGATCGACACTGCTCTCGACGTTGTCGTTGGCCTTGCTGCTGCCCTTGGACCTTCCTTCGGAGAGCTCTGGAAGGTCTTCGAGAAGCCCATCCTCAGACTTGCCAGCTCCACTGAGGACCTCCACCGCTCCACTGCCGTTGGTACCATTGCCGAGATCACCAAGTACACCGGCGAGGCCATTACCCCTTTCACCGAGTCGCTCGGTCAGGCTCTTGTCCGACGCCTCACCGACCCTGATCCTCTCGCCAAGTCCAACGCTGCCTACGCCATTGGCCTGGTCGTCTTGAACTCTACCGACACTGCCAAGACCTTCCCTCTCTACCCTCTCCTCTGGGAGAAGCTTGAGCCCCTCCTGACTGTCAACGAGATGCGCATGACTGATAATGTCGCTGGATCTCTCTGCCGCATGATGACCAAGAACCCTGACGCGGGCTTCGTTGCCCAGGCGCTTCCCGCTGTTGTCAACGCCCTGCCTTTGTCGGAGGATTTCGAAGAGAATGCACCCATCTACCAGTGCATCTATAAGCTATACGAGAACTCCAACTCTACTGTCGAGCAGCTTACTCCCCAGCTGATCAACATTTTCGAGAAGGTCCTCAGCCCCCCCGAGGAGCAACTCGAGCAAGATACCCGCGAGACCCTGCAGCGCACCGTGCAGGTCTTGTACAAGGCCAAGCCCGACCTTCTGTCTAACAACCCCGGCCTGCTGAAGCTGGCTGGTATTCAGTAAAGGGAAGGCGGCTTTAAGAATTGATGACGGCGGTAAAAGTTATACAGCCTGCGTAGACCGTAGGCAAGACGGAACGCGAGGCCATGATTGATGATGATGTTTACGCACATATGATGGGTGCATGATAGAGTATATAACGTGGTGGGCGGGTCTTCTAGAATACCAAAGACCTGAGAACGGGGACCATAAAGAGTCTGGGACGGTCTGGGACGGAACGGATCTGTTAGCGTTGTGGAATTTAACCACAAGATGGGATGGAAATGGAATGGATCAAACGGATCATCGGAGAACCGTTAAAGAAGACTTTTTGTTCACCCGTGCATCGTGAGAAATGTTGATGTATTTGCCGTGGCAATCATGGTGAAGCCTATGAGCCTGACCAACGATGCCATTGCATATTCTGTTACTTGTCGGCAAATGCCATGCCACAATTTGGCTCAATGCTATCGACTGTCCACTGGCTGCTGCAGTGGGTGAAATGACAAAAACTCCCCAGTCCCTATTAAGGTCCATGACCTATTGTGTCCTCACAACCTCAACGCCCGCGTACATACCGTGCACGCATGCAACAAAGTCCCGTCCGTCTGGCCCAGCCATGAGTTCCGATCCAGTTACCAGAGAGAAAAGCAAGAGTACCCGAGCAAAAGCACAAGAAGAGCCCCTCTACCAGATGCGTTTCGCAACCATCTCATAGCGGGATACGCCCTCCATATCGCCGTCAGGCTTCTTGGGCTTGGGCGGCCCGCTAGAAGGCCCCTTGCCGCCCTTGAGGCCCTCAGACTTGTCGGCGTGGATCCAGCGCTGGCGTTCCTCGCCAACCTCAACGTGGCCAAAGCCACCGACACGCTTGCTGCCGGGGGTCTCGTAGGACTGAAACTCGGCCTGCCCGTGGGCGATGAGGTGCTCGGCGTGCTTCATGCGGGCGAAGCGGTTGCGCGCGTACTTGAGCAGGACCATTCCTAGGAGAAGCTTAATTATGAGTAGGACCAGAAACGCGATGAAGAAGACGACGATCATGGTGACGGCGGCGATGACGTCGTCCGAAGTCCAGGAGTACCAGGGTCGCGAGTTGAGCGGGGAGCCGTAGGGGTAGCCATACGTGGCGCGGCCGAGGGAATCGCGGATGCGCGAGTCGAAGCGATTGAGGGCGGCGATGACAGCAGGCGAGGACGGGACGGCTGATTCTTCTGAGAGCGATGTCTGCGTGGTTTCCGGTAGGGGCATGGGGAGGTGGGTGGATAGCAGCATGTGGTAGGTCTGGATGGAGGCGCGGATAAACAGACACGAAAGGGGGATGACGGCAAGGCCGAGACGCCGGGTTAGAGATGGAGTCATGAATGCCTAGTTGTTGTTGTCAGTATGAGGGAAGTTGCTAAAGCCAAGGAAGACAAACGTTGGTGTAGTAATCCTTACAAAGGATGTCAAGGATGCGGCTGTAAAAGGCGGGTTTGATATTGTTGAACTTGGTCACGTAAGCGTGCTTGATGGCATCGACCAGCATCTCGCTACCAATAACAATAAGGAATGGCGAGAGAACTTCTCCAGACATGAGCCATGAGGGCAGCACGGTAAAGCTATGAGGGAGGATGGACGGGTTATGAAGCGGCAGGGCGCCAGACGTTTCATCGAAGCCAGGCTCGGAGCCGGCGCCTGGGACGGAGAGACCGCCAACCTCGACGACATTGCGCATCCCGATAATGAGGAGCATGATCCAGAGTTGGAAGCGCTCGACAATGTCGGCACAGGTGAGCTGGAACAGGTTGTCCTTCTCGAAGCGCTTGAAGACGGTGCTCTTGATCTCAACGAACTGGTTGGAGAGCAGGAGTGTGAGGAGGGCGTTGGAGTATGAGTTGACGGCTACGTTGAGCGTGATGACTTGGTAGTACAGCGAAATAGAGTGGAGGCAGCAGTAGGCGAGCGCGAGCAGGAACATGCCCAATGGCATCAGGACCTTGGAGCGGCCGGAGGCATTGCGGGACAGTGTCTCGGTGCTGAAGAGACATTCGAGGATGTCCTGGCCGAGCGCTGAAAGGAGACGGTCGCCAACCTCGAGAATGTTGTAGATGACGTACAGCTTAATTGCGGACTGGGCGCGGATGAAGTGGTACATGCGGCTGGCATCGAGAGTCATGAGTGCCATGGAGCTGCATATAATGACGGAGCCTTGGAGCAAGTCGGCCTTGTGGAAGGAGGACAAGTTGGAAGGCGTCGATTTGGTCCTCTTGTGGCGGAACACGCTTGGTCTCGGGGCCCGAGCCTGTCCTGGAGCTTTGAAGTGACCATTGGTGTCACCATTGGTGTTGCCGTTCGCTCGGTGCTCAGCGCTTCCGTTCTGTGACGTGGCTGAACTGGTGGAGAGCCCACGGGGCCGACTATCACTGCGCGATCTCTCGTCTTCCGACTGATCGCCGCCGGACTGCGGTGGTCGTGGTGTCCGACCGCGCTGCCAGAGTCTCCCCAAGCCGTACCACACGAAATCAACGAGAAACTTAACCTCTTTGACGATGACGTAGCCCCACCAGCGGACGAGAACTCCCAAGGCCAGAAAGAACCGGACGGGCAGGATGGTGAAGTTGTAGAGCCAGGCGTCAAGGCAAGCCAGGGCGCCAAAGTTCAGCGTGCGCTCCAGGTACGGCGGGAGGAGAAGGACGTTCTTGAGGCGCTCAAATTTGACGGCGTTGGATTCGTACGGGTTGTCGTAGGCCTGCGACTGGTAGATGTAGAGAGGGCTGGGTCGCTGCGCGGCGAGTTCGAGCTGGAGATGGGTAGGCAGTGACATGGGAGGAAGCGGAATGATGGGCGGGAGCGGTGCTGAGATTGATGCTCGGTGGCTCAAAGGGGTAGTAGAGACTTCGGTTTGAGGTCCTGGGATGGCCGATGCTGGATTGGAGTGGGCTGGCCCAGTCGGAGATGTCCCATCCGAGCCGTCAACGTTCAGGTGAAGCGAGGGAGGGCGATTCATGGAGTGGAATGAAGAGTAACGGCGGGTCAGTGGCACCGCAGAGGGCGTTCCATCGCTGGTCAGCGCACGGCTGATGGGCGGCGTCGAAACAGTCCGGGGCGCTGGAGATGGACGACGTTGGGCTTCGCGAGGGCCAGAGGCAGTAGCCGCGCGCGCCTCGATAGCGAGGCCGTTGGGTTGGAGCTGAAAGGAGTCGACCTGGCGCACCAGTTCTGTCTGGCGAAGCATAGACTGGCGTATGGCCTCGCGCTGGTCGGCGAGGCGGGCGGCGGACTCCTGATCGATGGAGCGTCGCTGGGGCGCGGGAGCGACAGGGAGAGATTCGGGAGCGTTGGTGAGGCGCTGCATCTCGCTGGCAGAGAGGCGGCGGACGTGTGCGTGGCTGTAGATGGAGGCATTGCTGACTGTGCTCCTGCGACTGCTGGGGCTAGGTGGCCCTTCGGCCTTCTCCCTGCCTTCCCTTTCGCTTGCAGTTCCCCTGTCCTTGCCCTTTTCCCCAGCAGTGTGCCGGCGGTGACGATGACGATCCCCGTCGACGTTTTGCTCCGGGTCGTCTTCTACAGCGGGATCGGAGATGGACGACGAGTTGGACTCGGGTCGGCGGGGGCTGGCGCTGCGGTAGCCATCCTCGGAGGAGTGGTCCTCGTCAGAAGAGATGATAGGTAGGAGTGTCGTGGCGGGGGCGGCCGAAGTTAGGTTTGAAGTTGAGTTTGGGGTCAAGACCGGAGGGGGCTGGTCTGTGGAGGAGGTCGAGGTTGCGGAGACTGGCGCGGAGTCGGAAGCGGCTAGGTGGTGATGATGTTGCGGTTGAGGAGGAGCAGCAGGAGCGAGAGGCGCATGAGGACGCTGGTGAGAGTGAGGGTGGAGAGACTTGCTCGAGTCCACGGAGGCGGCCATTGCCAAGTCGTGCCAGCCCAGTCGCCATTCACCAGTTGGAAGCCGAATATTCGCACATCTAGGTCGAGGGCATGCTGACAGCGGGCTTTGCAGATGATGTCGCAGATTCCGTCGCTGTTTGTCCCGTGCTGTTGTTTTTGTAGCAGGAAAAATATCGATCCAATAGTCAAGGCCAATCGGTTGCGGTGTGGATTTTCGAGCGTTGGAGGTGGTGATGATGCTTGATGATAGGTTGAGAGTCGGTCGAAGGAAAAGCGAGAAAGCGACAGCGGCAGATGGGGTTCGGGCGAGATATTCAGGAGCCCGTGGTTGGCTGGTGGGTCGGCCAGGTGCCACGGGCGGTGGGGGCTCCAGTGGGGGCCTTTGGCGGAGGAGGGGTTCGCGCAAGCCACTCCGGGGCCCGTGACCCGCTGCAACTGCCAACATGCCCCTGAAGGAGAGCTGGAAGGGCGGCCCGTTCCAGGTGGTCAGCAGGTTCTGAGAACCTCTGGAGGGCGCTGAAACACCAGGCGGGGGCATGCTACGTGCCTGAGCTGGAGTGGATATGAACCTCGCGATGACAACATGGACTTCAAGGCGATGAGGGCAATGAGTGCGTGGACAGCACGTGACCGCAGCAAGATGACTCGAGAACCAACACCATTCAATTACACGTCTTGATATTGTCAGTTTCGTCGACATGTACTCTTCGTTTGTAATAAAAGAAGCCGCCATCTCCAAGCTAGTGAGACCCTCAGGCATCAGCCGCATTCCTCATATTCGTCACTCCATCATCGAGCCTCGGGCATCTCATCCCCCAACCTGGCCCTTCACTCAGCCCAGCCTACCCATTTACTTCAGGTGCTCGTCGAACCACGCCACCGCCTGGAAGAAGGCCTGCTCCTTGGCGAACCGTTGCACGGGACTCGACACATCGCCGCGCACCGCGAACCCGTGCTCCACCCCGGAAAAGAGATTGATCTGCCACGGCAGGCTCGATTTGCCCAGGATCTTCTCCGACTCGATTCGTTTCTCGAGGGGGAAGATGGTGTCCGTCTGCGCCGCGGCGATGGAGAGCGGGCCCGTGATGGCCGACAGCTCCTCCTCGGTGACGAAGGACGGGTGCGCGAGGAACGCCACGTCGATGTTATTGTCCTTGAAGTTGCGGACCACGAACTAAAATTGGTTCCTCAGTAAGCCGCGTGCACCGCGCAAGAGTCGCTTTGGCCAGCCTCACCTTGGCGCCTAGGCAGTATCCCACTGCTCCAATCTTGGTGATCCCTCGGTCCTTGAGCGCCGCGATGCCCGTTAGAACGATAGGATCGATTTGCTCAGCCGTGTGCGGGTTGTCGCCGGTCGAGCCCTTGGCAAGCCACCCCATGATGTCAAAGTTGTCGGGTCGAGGGTTCGGGGCCTGGTCGCCGTTGAAGAAGTCGGGGATCACGCAGGTGTAGCCGTTGGCCGCGAACTGGTCCGCCATCAACTGGCTGTTGACCCAGATGCCGAAGATGTCGGGCACGTAGACGATGCCGGCGTGCTGGTGCGCCTTGCCTGGGGGAGGCGTCGCGAAGTAGGCGTCGACATTGTTGCCAATCTTGATAAACGTTCCCGTGGGTTCGCCGCTGAGGGTCAGGTCAAACAAGCGTCAGTACTGCCTTGGTTTTGGTCGTGTTTTATGTCTGGAAGCTCGCACAGGCAAAGCAAATGGGAGGGGACTCATACTCATGGCGCACTCCAACGGAGCAGCACTGTCCGGGCTGATTAGAGGCCATAGTGTGTCTTGAATCGCTACAGAGTCGCGGTTTGCACGAGGTCTGAGAACTGCGAAGCAAGCAAGAGATAAGAGCAGAAAGCTTCTCGCAGCGTCGGGGTTGCCTCGGCGAACCTGAACAAGAAATGCCGTCTTCCGGACCCGGGCTCCGCTGAGTGACGCAACTCGCGCTCAAAATCGCATCGGATACGGAGATGGAGAAGTGCATCGCATTGAAGGCCCACTACGCAGCCCGAACTAATCGATCAACTGTCCCACCGAGGCAATTCAATCCAGCCGAATTGGGGCCCGATCCCGATCTTGCCCCGCCAGCCGTTGTGGTGTCGAGGTATTATCCGAGGCTTCGCAACGACTGCTTAGAAATCACTGCGACAGAAACAATTATGTAGGCTTGGGTATATTTTGTTCAATTTTGTAATCTGCCTTGAAGTCATCATTCAGGACTTTGTCGTCGTCAGTTGGATGTGCGACGCGCCTCATCAGAGCTTCGTCTAATGAGCAGATGGGCGTAATTCCGGTCGGTTGTCCACAGCTTTTACTGGCGAGGCGGCGAAGAGCTGTGGAGAGTCGATAAGTCCAGCCCCATGCACGACGTAGTCATAGCCGTTTAGGAAGGTGCATCAGCTCGGTGATGAATGTTTCGAGGACTCCATGTGCTGTAGACTCAAATACGGGGTGCTCGTTTTTTTGCAGATCCACAGCTTGTATCATGCTGTGGCTTTGGGCATCTGCGGTCACTTCTGGCGAATGCCCTTTGGCTTCCGTTTCTTGAAGACCACAGGCGCGATGCCTGACTCACCAGCAGCATCTGGTTCAGGCTTAACGGGTGGCTCCTGTGCTGACACTTCAGTCTTGACCACCGCGCTGTCTGGGGCTTCCTCTTTCACGACTCCATCCTCGACTTTGACGTTGGCCTTGTCGTCCACCGAATCCTCCTGCTTGATGTCCTCGTCGCGGGTGTCAGGCTTGAACGTCGAGCCGCTCAATAGCGCATCCAGCTCTTTGTCCTCGTCCAGCGGCATAGCCTTGGTATCCCTGCCCCAGCGCCGCGGCTTCTTGAACAGTCCCTTCACAGCCTCCTCCTCATCCGCCTCTTCCTCGGTGACCTCGCGCTTCCGGATGCCCGTCGCCCGCGCTTCCACCAGCGCCGGATCGCCACCGGTGTCAATCACCCGCGTCTTCGTCACCGTCCACTGCCCCGGTATCGCCATCTCAGGCTGAACCTCACTGGGCATCGCTACGCCCATTTCCGCGAGCTGCTCCCTTTGTCGCTTCAACTGCTCTGCGGAGGAGACACCGGGCGCGTCGCGCCTCACGCTCGCAGCTGATGCCGTCGAGGGACCCCCCGCCGACGACGAAGATCCATCAACGACGCCGCTGACCCGGGCAATTTCTCGACGGGCGTATTCCTTCTCGCGCTCCTCTCGCTCGTGGCCGCGGTGCAGGTCGCGCAGGAAGCGCTTCAGCGCGCCTTGGTGCTTGCCGGTGGCATCGTGGTTCTGGCGCTCGAGTTTCGTGTCGCGGACGTAGCAGGCACAGTGCTTGCACCAGTATTTGGGTGTGGACTTCCAGTATTCGGACATTTTGCGACGGCGCAGTGGTGTTGGCGGGATGGAGGTTGAATGTTAACAAAGTTGCTGTCATGGCAAGATTATGCTACCAGTACATCGGAAAGGTGGTGCACGGGCCACCCAGCCCCTGCCTGCCAAACGGGACTGAGAATTTGAGCAGAACTACCCTGCACCACTTGTCAGCGAAGTAATTTTTATCACATTTCACATCTTCAAGAATAGTGCGTAACCAGATACAACCGTCCAATTACTTTAAATTATCCCAAAAAGATCTAACTTCACTTGACACTTCTCAAACTTTTTGAACGAACTATTTTGAACCAAATCAACTGTTGGACCTGTGCTAACCCATGCAGAAAAAAGACCCTTCACTCAAATCCATTTCTAATCGCAACCATGTTTTGCCACTCAAACTCCAACTACTGCAAGAACCAAAGAGCCCCCAATATACCGGCGAGAAGCGTGAAGAACGCCCCGGGAACAACTCTCACACCGCTGGAACCAGTAGCCGTTGGCTCAGGCTTGGAGGCTGCGGTGGCTTCATCAGCGGCATCAGTGCTCTCAGTCTCGGAAGCCTCAGCGGTCGTGGAAGTGGCCTTGGACGCCTTGGTCGTAGTCTTCACTGACTTCGACGTCCGAGCTGCAGCAGAAGCCACCGTCATAGTGGTGTCAGTCAAGAGAACCGTTTCGCCTGGCGCCGCCGTCACGCCAGGTTCCGCCGTCACGCCGGGCTCCGCTGAAGCAGCAGGCTGGGCGACCTTTTCCTTGGGGCTGCTCTCCTTGGGGATGTCCTGCGCCGGAGGAGCACTTGTGGGCACCTGGATATGGCCGTCGGAGACCTGGCTGACAGGCGGCGCCGTGACGACAGCGAGCTCCATGTCGTCGCAGGGTGTTGTGCGGACTTGAACCTGGCCGTCGCCGATCTGGCACATGGGCACCGCAATCGTCGTGGGGACTTCCTTCGTGGTGCCGTCGGAAACAACCGTCACGACCGTCGTGGCCACGATGCTCCCCACAACTTTCCTCTGCGCTTTGCTCTCGGCACCTGCGCCGCAAGGCATTATGACGATCTTGACGGGCTCGCACTGCTCGGCCCAGTCGCGGTCGTACAGGTTGTAGAAGTCGCCCGAGAGACACTGGTAGAAGGTCTTGGACGAGCCGAGGGCCAGCGAGCCGTCCGTGCAGGCTGAGAAGCCGCTGGTGAGCTTGGCGTCAGGTTGGGCCGGCTCGTCGAACTGCAGCTGGAAGCTGGAGGAGATGTAGCCGGTGCGGTCCTGGGCATCTTTGAGGACACCGTCCTTCAAAGTCATGACGAGCACACCCTCGCCATTGCAAGATCGCTTCTACTCATGGTGAGCTGGTTGACCGAATGATGCTGAAAGCACGGCAGGCTTACCTCGAGAACGTCGCGCTTCGTCTCCGATCCCTTGAAAATGGTCACTTCGAAAGTACCGTCGTAGGTCGTCTTGCAGCCGTCCGGCGTGGAAGCCCTGGGCTTGATGCTGTCCGACACGGCCTGAGGAGCAGCAAAGGCGGAGGCTGCGAGAGCCAGCAGAGATAGTGAAGTCTTCATGATGTGTGAGGTTTGGTGAGTTGTTACTTGAAAGGCAAATGTGGAAACTTGTCGTGGGCACCTGAGCTGGAGCGTGGATGTTGCGATGACTACTGAGTACTGACTGATCCAAACTGCGCGGCCTCTCTGTTCAAATACTCAGACGCGAAGATCCCCCGACCGTCTCTGGCACGCACATCCTGGCCCCAAGCATATCGACAACCGTCACTGAGACGCGATCGTCTCTACTGCATTGTTCCCGAGTGGATAGAGCATCCACCCAGCGTCTGAGGAACAGACACGGGGGGCCACTTAATCACCAGCTCTGCCAGTCCACCAAATCCGCCCTTGCGCATACCTCGCCCGTGTGGCTGTTGGCAAGAAGGCAAAAAGCTGGCATGCGAGGGGCCCGCCACATTTCGTCGCGGTGCTGGAAACCTCATGCGTCGACGCGGTTGGGGACGCGCTGGGCTAAGGGGGACTGGCTGTCTCGGTGTTCGCGAGGGAGACTCAGCTGGCGCGGTCGTGCTATGGAATGCAGGGGGGGTTTGGCCAGCCCCAATGTCTCAGTGAGCGCGCCGACTAAGACGGGAATGTCTCTTGTTGAGTGGTTCCTGATCGGTTACGGGTGCCGTAGGGAGGGTGGCACCTTGGCAGGAGGCTATTGGTCTTTTCTGCTCTTCTACATTACGGCTCGCGTCCACTCTGCGGTTGCGAGTGTGGCGATTCCTTATCCACTTGGTCACTAGGCCTGACAGAATTATTGGCTCTTAATGTGGTTCACTTACACAATTACCTAGCGGTCTCATTCGCCCTTTATTACTCGGAGATTGATACACTTTTTCATCCATGCGTTGTGAATGTCCCGTCCCTGTCGCTCTCTATCCACGAGCAACGTCTGCATCATCAGCCACCTGAATCCCCCATGCCACATCGTAAGTGGTCTTGGGTCGGCAAACATGGTTAATTAGGGAGATGTCTCCCCCAGTAGGAGCTACTGCTAAGAGGAGATCCAGTCATCCCCGCGACAGAAGTATTGCTGTCTACCCTGAGGGAGGAGGCGTGTTCCCCCCTGCGCGGCACCCCAGTCCGTATTAATAATATCCCTTCTCGATAATCCGGCAGGCAGTGAGTCCTGGGTGAAGATTTGTTGGCTTGATCGCGTTAGCCTGGCAGTGCAGTCTCTTGGGTCGTTGAGCTTGTTAGTTGGGATATTCTGGGGAAGATCTATGGGAGTTGAAAAGGAGGTGACGAGCTAAATATACCTCTGGTCATTCGCTCTGGCCCATGACTTTATTTTCAGGAATGACCACCTTTACGCCCAAAGCCGCCCAGCACTCTCTGTTGCGCATGATTCTCGCTTGCCTCCAGGCGACACTCGACAATACCAATTCCAATTCCCATTAACTAATCCTCCCATAGCCGTGAAAATCTGGTGCAAAGAACTCCCGGAATATCGTTTCACCGTGGAGTCTTCCGCCTGATGAAACGTGTGCACTTTCCATTTCCTCGAAGCTTAGTCTACCCAACATCAAGACATTCTGTCCTGTTCATCATTATCATGGGTCTTGAACTTGATCTCAAACCCTGCATCTGCACTCCTGCCCATCCGCATCATCCTCCTCCGTTTGAAAAACCCCTTCGGATTCAGATTGAAGGGCTAAAAGTTGCTGTGCAAAGACTGCTCCCGGATATCCAGTGGTATACCAATGTTGTCGATCTGGAGTTTCCTCAGCCAGCTGGCCTAGAACTTGCGAAACTGGCCTATCAGAAAATCTACGGCCGGGAAGCTCGTTCTGATATCGCTGGAGATCTGGTTGTACGGGATGAATACTTGGGCTGGATTGAAAGAACGAGGTAAGCAGGTCTAGATATTGGGGGTGAGTACTGGAGCACTGAAGAAAGGTTGCTCTCTTGTGATCAACATCTCATAGCCAGCAACTGACGAATCTAACTTTCCAAGGGACATCGATTACTACGGCGTCACATTCGATCATCTTGTCCCCTCTGATGATGTGGACCCGGAAGTACTACAGATCAACATCATCGACATCGAAGATGATGAAGGGGAGTACGCCAACAAAAGCCTGCCTTTTTCGGTTGACCCGGCGGAATTTGTAGGAAAAAAGGTCTTGGCTGTTCCTAGGTGTTGCCAGAAGAGAAAAGGGACCCAAGATCGATGGAGAGTAAACTCTTCAGTGGCTGAGAGAGACAAAGGACTCGTTAATTGTGTAATATCGGACCAGGACCCGGAATGAAAAGCTGGAACTGCGGCTCAGCTATGATGCCTTATATTTCATTCGGTCTTGTGAACTCCTTAAAATCGCTGTCTCCGCTCACTATTGACTTCCGTTCCATGGTCCATGCACCCATCCTCATGTGCACTTCCTTGTGGTGCTCCCTTTAGCCGCAAGTCCTAGTTACTAGTTCCAGCGGTAGACATTGCCTTTTACGTCCAGCCCAATAAGTAGACCCAGTAGGCTAACTTACGCGTAGGAGGCACACCAATAATAGCGTGGTAATACATTCAAATCGGAACCTGCCTTTCCGTTTCTCCGAAATTAAGTTTCGTCAGGACTCAGGAGGCAACATCACGCATCATACCAGGCAACTATCCATATTCACGTTTGGTTCTTTTAGTCTAGCTAATGCTCCGCTGAACCCATCGATCATCCAGCTGGCCCATGGTGACCTTCCCCGTTACCTTGCCTCCAGCTGCGTCAAGTAGCTTCCCCCGCAGCAGATACGTCGGGGTGCAACTCCACGCGTGGCAGAAGCTGTTGTTCCTCACATCACCGTAGGGACTCACCCGGGGATCCTTTGGGTCGTAGCACTCCCAGAAGGTGTCCGCGCCGGCCCGGATCATGCCGCCCCAGTAGTCGTCGATGATCTCCAGGCACTTTTCAAAGCTGCCCACCGTCACTAGCGCATCGCAGATGTGGTGCCACAGATATGGAGTCAGGGGCTTTACGGCGTCTGGGTGGGCTATAGTGTTGAGCAAGGCTGTTCGGGCTACGTCGGTGGGGAGGACTTCTGCTAGGACGAGCCATGCTGCAGAGGCGTAGCTGACTTGGGCCTCAGGCCCTGAGATGAAGAGATTGTCTTTGGAGACAAACTGTGTAGCTGCGGCCGTCATCTTGCTCACCATTTCTAAGTGTGGAGATTCTTTGTCTAAGACAGCTGCCAGCTTGTTGACAGCCTTGAGGCAGTATACTAGGACACCGTGGGAACCGGCATTGCGGTCCAAGGTGGGAGCCCAGTCTAGGAACTTCCAGTGTTTCGAGCGTTCCGTCTCGAATATGTTCGTCTCGGGGTTGACGTGTGATAGAGACCGTTTCACGCAGTTGAGCACCGTGGGCCAGAGCTCGTGCCCGGCGGCAACGTCTCCAGACGCAACAACGTAGTCCAGCACTATGGCACTGAACAGCGCGTCGTAATCAACAATGTAGTCGGCCGAGGGTGCCAGGGTGGGCTTTTCGAAGATACACGCCGGCAACGAGCCATCCTCGCGGACAACGGCGGCGAACTGGTAGATGCAGCGCTTGACGAGGCCAAAGTCGCGAAGCGTGCTGTAGTTAGCCAAGGCCTGTAGACGCAAGTCACCACTCCAGAGCCGTCGATCCCGCCGAGGCCCGTCCTCGAAGACGGTCTGCATACAGTCGCGCAGCGTCGAGATACTGGCGTGGTCGATGTCCCGCAGCAGCGGGTTATCAAACACCACGGCGTCGAGCTCCCGCTCCGGAGACACGGCGCTGACGCACTCGCACCTTATGTCGGAGAAGGCGACCTTGAACATGGGCGACGTGTCGAGGACCTGGACGCGGAGGAAGCGGAACGAGTAGCGGCGCGGCAGGGCGACGAGCTGCGGACACAGGTCGACGTTGACGACCTCGTCGGGCAGCCAGGCGGTGCTGATCCAGGTGTCGACAGCGTCCATGGACATGGTGACGTCGAGTGGCGACTCGCCAAAGGTCAGGCGCAGGCGGCACGGGGCGTCCATGTTGACGCCGACGCAGGCGAGGCGGAAGGACACGAAGCCGACCATGTGCAGGCCAAAGTCCAGGACGAACTCGTCGCCGCGGCCCCAGGCCAGGCCCGGCAGCGCGGCGATGGCATCGCGAGCTGGGCCCGGCCGCACGCCGAAGTAGCTGTGCTCGTCGGGGGCGAAGGCCACCAGGCGCTGGGGCTGGCGGTGCCACCGCGCGAGGGTAGGGAGCAGGTGGTCCGAGGTTTTTTCAAAGGCGCGGTTCCACGCTGTCGGGACGAGCTCGACGTGTTGAGGGTCCGGCATGGCGAGTGGGAAGAGACGGCCCTTGGTCGGAAGAGACTGAGGTTCAGGGGTGGTGGTGGATGGTACGAGTTGCCGGGGTGGGTTGGCTGGTGGTGTAGTTGCTGTGAAGACGTGGGGAAGACGGGATAGGCAACTCCAGGGCGAGACTCTGGCAAGACTCTGGCTAGACTCCGGGCAAAGTCCTCAGCTGAAGGTCCTAGCTGGATGCTCTCTGCAGGCCTGTCGAGAGACAACCCCGACCAACAGAGCCAGAAAGCCGGGAACAAGGCGAGACAGCGCGACTAGATAGCACGAGCAACGGCCATCGCTGCCCCGAACATCACCGAACATCACCACCCAGCGGAGCCTCAACGCGGCAGCAACCCACACAGCGTCCACACGGCACACCCCTACATCGGCAGCCAATACGCCGAAAACGCAGCCCAGCTGCACCGAACAGTCGGAGCCGGTGGATCGGGAGCCATCAGGCGATAGTGCCGGGCCAGGCGAGACAGCGCGCGCCCACACAACGCCCCGTCCTCCACCCGTCCCCGAAGAGGCATACGCAGGCACAACTCCGGGAAAAGGCCGGGTACAATGGCCAAGGAGTGCCGAAGCCAAACCGCTTGCGGCCCCTAGTTGCCAAGATTGCAAGGGCGCCGCAACCTCGTGGCGGGCCGGGGGGTGGAAGAAGTTGCCCTAGCTCGCAGGGCCCGGACGCATGTACCCCAATTGACGTTCGCAGTTGGGCGAAAAGCTGGAGACCCCGCGGTAGATCCGCCGGGGGGCTGGGGAGTCGCAGGCGGGATGGCGTCGACACATGATGGCTCGCTGTGGGGATGGGTGAGGGGATTCGCAGGGGGGCAAGGCTTTGGAATTGATGGGCTGACACTGTAGGTCTGGAGTCGGTACCGAGGGTGGAATCCAGCTGAGGGGGAAGAGGTCACTGTCAGTGTCACTGTTGCTGTTGCTGCGGGTTGTCGAGAACTCCCGGGCCTTGTTGCCTCTTGTTTGTCTGCCTGTCTGCCTGTCTGTCTCTGTTTCCAAGGCAGCGTGAATCACAGACTTAGACATACAACGCAGCCCAACCCAACCCACGCCACCTGTCAACCGTCTACGAGTCAAGCTCCCAATCTCAATGACACCTCCGTCCCCTCAAACGGGCCAAACTACGCGCCTCTCCCTCTCTCCCTCTCTCCCTCTCTCCCTCTCTCCCTCTCTCTCCATCTCCCGGTTTTTCCCCAACTTGGCGTGCGTGGCGCGTGTGACGGTGTGGCCCCTACCCCCCGGAACTAAGGTCTAGAGCCGGTCTAGACTCTGTCCGGACGATGGTGTGTGTCTGGGTTTTTTTTTCCCTACTTTTTTTTTGGGGGTCACGTCGTTCTGTTCGCCGTTCGGCAAATGCTAGCCATCGCCAGCGGACAACTAGCTTGCCCCTCTCACCCCTTGCCTGTCGCCAAACAAGGATATACGGCGGAGCTACGGCCATGTCGCTCTCCAACCCTTTCGGCTCAGCCGACCCCGTGGGGAAAGGTTGGAGAGAGCTAGCGGGATGTGTGAGGCGATGGGCGTTGCTTGGGATTTTTCGTTAAATAGGCCTCGCAACGTCCATCAACAACCCCGGGTTCTGTTCATCTCATCATCATCCATCTCCCTCTCCCATCCAATTCGGGCTGAACAACCTCTTTCACGGGTGCAGCTTGCTTCGACAGGTCCGCCAAGGAACACGCCAACCTCCCCCTCACCCCCAGCAGCAAAGTCGCCTCCAGCTTGCTTCGCCATGAGCGACCTCAAGACCGAGAGCGGCGTCGTCGTCGACGTCGACTCCAAGCCTCAGCACGTCGAGCAAATTGGCCACGCCGCCGCCGCCGAAGACCATGAGGAAACGCCCCTGCAGGCCATCAAGAAGCGCCCAATGGCCTTCCTGTGGTGTGTCTACGCCATCTACGTCCTCATCCTCACCAGCTTCGACAACCAGGCCGGTGGCATCGTCATCGGTATCCCCCAGTTCCGCAAGGACTTTGGATCTGCCTTTGGCGACGACTATGTCCTCCCCGCAAAGTGGCAGTCTGCCTACAGCGGAGCTCCTGTGGCCTCGTAAGTGAAACTCGAAAGCCACTTTGCGACGTGTTCGCTAACTAACATGGTAAACAGGGCTGTTATCGGTTCCCTAGGCTCTGGATGGATTGCTGATAAGATCGGCCGCAAGCTCACCTACATCATCGGCTACATCATCATCTTCACCGCCATCACCGTCGAGACCGTCAGCACCACAAACGAAGTTTTCTTCGCCGGAAAGTTCATCGCCGGCTTCGCCGTCGGTGGCTTCATCACCGTCAGCATGACCTACATTGGCGAGGTGGCTCCCCTCGCTCTCCGCGGAACCCTCACAGCCGCGGCCGCCATCGCCTTCACCATCGGCCCCTTCATCGTCTCCCTCGTCGTCAAGGGCACCGGCAGCGGCACCACGCGCTGGGCCTACCGCGCCATCTTCGTCTCGCAGTACGCCGTCAGCGGCCTCGGTGCTCTCGCGCTCCCCTTCATGCCTGAGTCTCCCTGGTGGCTGCTCGACCACGGCAAGCCCGAGAAGGCTGCCCGCTCCCTCGAGCGCCTGGGCTACACTGGCGTCGAGACCGAGAAGCGCTTGGCTGTCATTTCTCTGACTCTGGATGAGGTCCGCAAGGAGACCGAGGGAGCCAGCTTCTTCGAGTGCTTCCGCAAGTCTAACCTCCGCCGCACCATGATCTCCGTCGCCCCCATGAGCATCCAGGCGCTTTGCGGTGTCTTCTTCGTTGCCGCCTACTCGACCTACTACCAGCAGCTGGCCGGCTACTCTGCCGACATGAGCTTCATCCTCGGCATCATTCAGCAGGTTCTGTCCATGCTCGGCAACATCACCTCGTGGTTCCTGATCGACCGAGTTGGTCGCCGACCCCTGACCATCTACGGAATGATCATCTTGACCGTCATCTTGTTCATCACTGGTGGACTGGCTGTCACTGGTACTCCCGCGGCTACCAAGGGCACCGTCGCGCTTCTTCTGGTTTACTGCTACTTCTACAACGTCACTATCGGTGCTACCGCGTACGCGCTTCTCACCGAGGTCGCCACCTCCCGACTTCGCGCCAAGACCGCCTCCATCTCGCTTGCTCTCCAGAATGGCCTTTTCGTAAGTTTTCCCACTTTTTGAACATCATTCCCTGGAACCATTACTAACGTATCGACAGACCATGTGGGCTTTTGTCATCCCCTTCCTGTTCAACCCCGATCAGGCCAACCTCGGAGCCAAGGTCGCCTTCATCTTTGGCGGTCTGGCTGTGCTGTCCACTGTCTACCTCTGGTTCTGCCAGCCCGAGACTGCTGGTCGCTCGTACGAGGAGCTGGATGAGCTCTTCATGAAGAAGGTTCCTGCCCGCGAGTTCAAGACCTACAAGACGGAGGCGGAGCAGAAGGCTAATATCTAATCTTCCCATAACGGAATCGTGGGAATGCGACGTTGGCGAAATACTGGGCTATTTAACAAGTCCAACATATAGCCGCGTTCCTGCTTGTAAAAGACTCCCTGGATATACACTAGCGGATTAATCAATAACATTGTTACTTCACTCACTTTCTGTGTGCTCTGAGCTGGGGAATCGAACTTGTCCTTTAGGAGGTCGTGTACCCATCGTATACTTGTCTGTAATTCAGTCAGAGTTTTGAAGAACAAGATCAGCTCTGCCATCAAGACTGCTAACGTTAGGCTCAGTTTTCAAAGCTGCCACGATTTCTTCCGATTGATAGCGGCCAATACTATTTTTAGACCCTGACTGATTTCAGGCCATCATTGCCTGTTTTGTTGCGACTATTGAATTGTCGGATGCGACCCTACTATGGTATCAGGCATAAATAAGGGCCAACGACCCACAGCGGATCGGACCCACTATTATGTCACTCTCACAGTGAGCATCCGTGCCCCACTAGCTACAGATGTGGCTTTTGATTGGCTAGAGCGGATAACAGTTCCTCCGAGCCTTTGGGGCTCTGAAGACCCCAGCTTTAACCTGAAGACCTAGCCAATCATAGAACAACCACAGTGTGTGCACAGTAGCATGGGTGTTTTGACACTGTAAAGTGACCTTTGAGCGGGTCCTGGACCCCCTGTGGATTTGGCCCTTACTTATGCCTGATACCATAGTAGCCAACCAACATCAGCCTGGATTATCTGGCCGGCTGAAGGATGGATCGGTTTCACCTCACAGCCTTTCCAGGGCCTCTGCCGCAGCCATGCATGCTCTGAGACAAGGAATTTACAGTGCACAGCCTTGATTGCAGCAGCGGCCGAATTGGCTCGACCTGATTGGGGAATGGAATCAGCACAGCCTTGGGAATTGATAACCGCCGGCCGTCTGCTGCAACCCTGTCAGAACCAACAGCATATTCTCTTACATAGTACACTGGGCGGGTCGACACAACCAACACAAAATTTGCTGCCTGAGTCTCACTCGCAGCTTATAACTTGATTTCCCCGCTCGTCCGTTTGTCGCTCCAGGACTTCTGTTTCAACTTCGGATCTTTTTTTTTCGCTTACAACACTGACTTCTGACCCAACGCTGAATCTCGTTACCCATCTACTTCCGCAATTGCCCCTTCAACTATGAAAGTACCTGTGTGTTTCTCTCACTGCATTGGATCTTCAAATCCTCCAGAATTGATCTGACAGCCATTTGTAGCGACAGCCCAGCAGAGCAGGCTCTGCCGTTGCGTCTAGCGATGCCACTTCGTCCCCCATCAACGCAGACTTGCCCATCCCGTCAATTGAGGACCGAGATTCTCCGACTCCCGCTTCTGACGCGACTTCCACGACGTCTAGTCGTTCTCCGCACCTCCGAACCCCTTCTGTGTCTGTTACCCCTCCAGCCCCCACGATGCGTACCCGGTCGTCTATTTTCGACGACAGAAGCGAAGACACGACCGCCCAGACGCGGTCGGAAAGCCACGGCATCAACTCTGCCCTGGAGCGCATGCGCGTCTCTAGCCCAGGAGGAATCGAAAACCTCTCCGACGTGAATGATGCAATCGACGCCGTGGCTCGGGGATCAGACAGTCGTTCCGTGTCCCTTGCCCCAGAGGACTCGACCGCAGGCACACCTCAACGAAAGGTTCGAAGGAAAAGGTCGAGCTCCAAACTCCCCATTCCGCCCCACGATGTTAGGGATGAAGAGCTGCCGCAAGATGCGTTTCATTCGCCGTCTTTCCAAAACGCATTCCGGAAAGCGAAAATCCTCATGTCGAGGACCCGAGATGTGCTTGGAAGCAACGCCCTACACAGCGACCCAGACTCTACCATGAGGCGGCTTTACGTCGAAGCTGGGGACTTGGCTTGCTTCAATTACCCATCCACCCGCACAGTTGGTTTTGTCGGCGACTCTGGAGTTGGTAAGTCACCGTTACACCTATGAGTAATCATTGCCAACCAACCATGTGTCTCGTCACAGGAAAAAGCAGCCTTCTCAATTCCCTCCTCGATTTCCAGGGCCTTGCGCGCACTGTAAGTTTAGCACCCCAATGAGAGTGTCTCGGAAAATTAACTTCAGAACAGAGCAACAGCGGCGAGGCGTGCACGTGTGTTGTCACAGAGTACCACTACCACGAAAATGCCGATTTTGACATTGAAGTCGAACTGTTCTCAATGGAAGAGATCAGTGACCAACTATCCAATCTGCTTGGATCCTATCGGCACTTCCACTTTAATCAGGACGAGATGGATCCTGCTGAGAAAGAGGATATGGAGGAAATTGCAAAGCGAGCACGAGACACTTTCCGCTCAATGTTCTGCGATCGCATGGAGGATGAGGACTTTCTTGTTGAGAACTCGGAAGAAAAGGTTCTCCGCAGTCTAATCTCGTGGGCGGCGGATGCAAGGCCCTCGGACATCCGGTCTCGTGAATCCGGTCTCTCGCTGCAGAGCTGCTCCGCCAGGTTGATGGAGCTCTCCTCGGAACCAGCCTCGAGCAGAAAGCCGGCAAAGTGGCCATTCATCAGGAAGATGAAGTGAGTTGTAGATGATCCGCGAGGAGTTGTCCCGCAACGAAGGCTAACCATTCACAAGGCTGTTTCTCAATGCGCATATCCTGAGTAAGGGTCTTGTCCTCGTTGATCTTCCAGGTAAGTCAAATCGATGGTCTGGCATTAAGTAGGGATGAGGTGCGAGCTTACTCTGATAGGTCTTCATGACATGAACCTGGCCCGGAGACGCATCACTGAGCGGTTCGTGCTCGAATGCGATGAGATTTTCGTCATCTGTAACATTGGACGCGCCGTCACTGACGCTGGAGTTGAATCCGTATTGGAGTTGGCTCGCAAGGCTCAACTATCCAACGTGGGCATCATTTGTACCAGGTCTGACGTGAGTGAAAACATTTCCTTATCTCGCGGATCCGATTAGGTACTAACCACATGAATGCAGGACATCCAAGCCGACGAGGCTAAGAAAGATTGGAAAGGACAGAGATCGCAAAACATCCAACGCCTCAATGACGCCGTTGCCGCTGACAAGCGAGACGATGCGAACATTGAAGCCAAGATTGCTAATTATGAAAGGTTCGACGATCTGTCGGACGACGAGGAAAGAGAATTATCTCAACTCAATTCTCGACAGCGACTCATTCGGTCAGTAAAAATGACCCCAAAGTTGCCGTTCCGGTTGACAACTCGTTCAATCCTTGGGCACATACTAACGGCTTCACGTTTAGTAAGAGGAGAGACGGCCACGAGTTTGAGTAAGACTCCTGGCAGGCTACGTTGTTGTGCTTGCCCTAAGACCGAGTGCTAACGAATGATTGCTGTTTCAGATTACACGCCTATCTTGTAACGACGCGCAACTCGATAATTGAGAGAAAGCTGAAACTCCAGTACAACAGCAAGGTTCCATCTAGCGATGTCAGGGTGTTTTGCGTGAGCAACAAGAACTACTGGGATCACCGAACGCAGCCAAGCGACGTCGCCCTCCCTTATCTGCAGCTGAGCGGGATCCTTGAAGTACGGAAGTATTGCATTTCGATTGTCGCAAACAGCCAGCACCGCATCGCTAGTCTCTACATGAACCAAACCATCCCTGACCTTTATGCTCAAATCCAGCTGTGGGTTCAGTCTGGCGCGGGTAGTGCTGACGCGGAAAGGAAGGAGGTGGTCCGTTCCACGTTGGAAAGACTTGAAAATCGCTTGAAGAAAGTACGTACGTGCTGAATTGAGTGCATTCTGATTTTGGTGACTGACCTAGCTGACATGCTTGTGTAGGATCTGAGTTCAAGAACATCTAGTGTCAATCAGGTTGCCAAGTCGATCAAGCACGACTTTGCAGAGCAAATCTATGAGAGTAAGTGTTGGAAGCTATTTGCAGTCTTATACTTGATACTGCGAAATTTCCGCCAGAGATAACTAATTATTGCTCTCAAGGACGACAGATCTCCGAATGGAGCGAGGCGGCCATAGAGGCAGGATATGAGTGGAGTGGAGTAAGTGCAGCCCCGAGCGTTTGTCCGAGTTAGAACTGACCAGTCTGATTCTTAGTGGCATCATTGTAAGTTATCGAAGTAGCTCGTCTGGCTCATGTCTGCAGTCTTAGCACATGGCTGACAGCAGCACAGCAAGTTATGCTGCTTTTTGTCGAAAGTATGGTGACTACTGCACATCAGCGGCCGGAAAGCACAACTGGAACGAAGAGGCCATTGAACAAATGGTCCAAGATCTGAAGAGGCCGTGGGCAGCTCTGTGTTCTTGTGTTGAGGACCGAGAAGTTGAAATGGAGGAGTTGCTTGAAGATTTGAACGAGTGGGCAACCGAACTTTTAGGCAAGTCTTCTCCTAGCATGACTGATACTTTTCTAAGCCGATGGGATTTCTTTTGTGACTTGGGCATCCGCTGGCTATTCTTCCTCTTGTACTACGCCTGCTCTTTTACATTCATGCTGACTACGTTTCAGAGAATGACTTGGATATCCCAGAGATAACGCAGCCTCTTCTTGATGCGCTTGAATCGCAGCAGCAAGTTCTACTTAACAGTATTGAGCAAATCTACGAGGAATTTGGCGCTGGCTCAAAGTATGCCACACGTCGGAAAGCGTTGTATGATCAAGAGCTGACCTTGCCCAGGACTCTGCGCACAGATGTCATGTCCGGAATCCAGACTTCACTCATCGGACAAGCGATGGAAAGTGCCTATAGAGCTTGCAACCGAGAAGGCGGTGAGTACATCAACGTAGTATCTTGCAAGGAAGTTCTTTGATAGATTTCTGACATATTTTTCCGAATCTAGGAACAGGAAGTCATGCCCGACGAAAGGGAATCATCAACGGAACCCTGGCACGAGACGATCTATTTCGCGATCTGATGAAGAATTTCAAGAAAAGCTTCCACCTTCTTGCAGACGAGGCGCAAATGAAGATTAGTATCACCGTTGCATTGTATCTGTCTTCGATTCATGGAACTCTGGACATCGTTCTCAGCGATAATGTCGCGTTGGAGAGCGAGCAGGACCCTGCGTTCCGCCGACGTGTGGATGAAGATGCGAAAGCTGGAAAGGAGGAAATTGACAAGATCAAGGTTGAGATTCGAGTCTGGTTGGGCGTTTATATTAGGGAAGCGGCATGGGAGACGGTCGTTGCTGGTCTGCTGGGTACTTGGGATTGAGAATTGCGGGGGGAGGAAGATTGAAACTAAACTTGGAGTTGAGCTGATTTATCGAGACTCGGCATAACAAATATCTGAAGATCATGTTTAGAGCGCCATCAAAGAATGTCATTTATTTTCTGTGTAAGGAACTTGTCTTGTTTACGTTCAGGCTGATTCACCTTGAGATGCCAGTCACGTGCGACGAATCAACGGTTTGGCTTGTGTGTGAGTGAATCATCCTACTCACCGTATGACCCCATCACCATCAACACCCAGTGACTATAAATCCATTGCCAAGACAGCCAGAAAATGCTCGTGCTTGTTCAAACGACTTTGCCGCATTAGCCATTATTTTTACCACATCTTCCACAACCACGTAGCCGAGCCACCATGGTATATCACTGCATTAACTGTCGACGCACCGCCGGCGCCATCATGTACGAGCTCCGTTGCAGACCCTGTTATCTCTTGCACATCAAAGACGAGGGGGCAATTATGGAATCCATAGGAATCGGCAGACTGTCGGAATACTGCGGCGTCTGCAACAAAAGGTACCACAAGCGCCGATTCCACACCGACGCCAGGGGCCGTCGGAAGTGCAGAGCCTGCGTAACACTCCAATTCATGACCGGGATCGATTTTGAACCTGGGCTTCATCAGGTCGAGCACGGGAACTACTAGAGTTGCCTTCCAAGTAAAATCATTCATTTGAATTGGCAAAGACCACGTGATTTTGTTTGACAGTGCCTCACGCGAAAGTGAAAAACAAAAACAAATAAAAAAGACTCCCAGAGCCAAGATTCGAACTCGGATTCACTCACGGCGTGCCACACTGTAACTGGGTAACCTCCGTGTGGTCGCAGGAGCGGTGTTACCATTACACCAATCTGGGTTGTTGTGTTGGTGAAAGCGACATAATACCAGCATATAACCCCTGTGGAGGCAAGAGCGGGCTGATAGATGGGATGAAAGATAAGGGGCGCCTGATCTAGTCAAGACTCCGCTCGGTGAAAAGCGCGCGTAACTGAGTGTATCGCCAAAGCAATTAGTGAAGCATAAACTCAACGCAGGTGTGACAAAGAGAGGCTTCGAGGAAGGAGGAGGGAGGGCTTGATATATAGATAATCCCTGCGACATAACCCTTGCTCGTCCACATTAATCCCACATGGCAAGTCAGAATAAGCCAATCCCACTTTGCATAGCAGACGATAAAGTGCAGTAGCGCGGTCTTACTATTACGCAGTCGTGACAGGAAGTGCGCACTCCGCAGACATCAAATCAAATGGGGCGCACCCACATCCTGAGCACACGAGCCGCCAGCGCCACAGCCGCAGTGTCCCACGTTGGTTGCCTGATAATGAAAGACCTTGATAGTCTGACATCTACGAGACTCAAAACAGCATTGCACTGAGTCATTGGACTGCATATCCTCTGCACCGCTTTTCGCCAGCTTATCTGTCCATGCCCCATTCGCCCTTGGGAATTGTCAACGCATCACCCTCCAACCCTTTGCCTCCCCAATCCCACCTCCACCAAACTGCGAAACTCCCTTTCAACCCCCCTCCGTCATGTCAACCTCCAAGTCATACCGAGTCTTCAAGCTCAAGTGCACCCTCGACATGCAAGATCCTGACATGCCGGCCCCTCGATTCCACACCGTCATTTTTGTCGAGACAAACTGGCAAGGGCCAGGTAGCGGCGTAAAGCACCACGTCACTGGCGATCTCGTTCAAGGCATGCAGTACGAGGCACAGCCGTATGGAAACCCGGAGAGCTTTGAGAACTTCGCTTCAATGGAGCTTATTGGGTGCACCAACGTGACCACCTACACAGAGAAATGGGACAACCACCTCAAGGCGATTCCCCCACCTCCAAAGCAAAAGGCTTTCAACATCGAGACCATGAAGACGGAACCGGTAAAATCTTGGGATCCGTTGGTCTTCTATAAGCAGGGAGAAAGTCGGGTGCCGCTGAAGAAGTGCACTGAGTGGGCAGAACAACAAGCAATCCCAAGCCTCATCTCAAAGGGCCTCATCCAAAGCTACAAGCTGCATTGCTAGTTTGTCGCCACAGTATTCACTACGCCACGACCTTCAGAGCTATTGCAAAAGCTACCAGGGCTTGTGTCTAAGTTTCAACAATGTGTTTCAGACACGCAAAGCGTTTGGTGATAATCTGCATCATTACACTTGTGTGACGTTTGTAAGCAGCGGGATTAGGTAAAATTATTGTCTTTGATACTGATTGAATTCATTTGTAAAAACTTACACTAAAGTGACCGTTTCAGCCATCTGTTCATTTCCTTTGGATCAGATTCCCCCGTGATCGGTTCTTTGACACCAGACGCTCGATAAAATACCGAATCTTCTGTGGCAAATCAGGGTGGGTTCCATGGTTTAATGTTTTGGCTCATTATATCGTTTCCGTAAACAGTTCCGTAGTGATAGACTACTACCTTCTAGCAACCTCTTAGCTGTCTGACTAAATGGCTATTTATTTACTAAATGAACTAACTAACTATTTAATTACCTAAATAATATAATAGTTATAATTTCCTTTGAAAATAGCCTTATTCTAAAGAATATAATAAATAAGAGTAAATTTAGACTTAAGATAAAAACTTTTCTATAAGCTTTATATCTCTAAGTAAAGTAGCTTACTATTATACTAGATCTATATATAATCAGTAAAGCGGATTTAATATTAACCCGGAAAATTATAAAAGCCTTACTGTTTCAGGCTGTGGGTCACATTCACTTTTTCATTCCTCTGCAGCCTGGTTAGTTTACGATGACGATTTGCACCATCTGCAGCAACGTGGTCGTGGCGTTATATCCCGCACTTGACGGGCTTGAGCCCCAGCACAGCATTGAAGCCACTTATTCCTCTTGGGATGCAGCTGCAGTACAGAGTTGCTGGATCTGCGCCAAGTTCGCTGACTGGCTGAAGGATGACGATGACACAGCTTGGCAAGCGTGGCTTCAAGGCCCTTTGACGAATGTATTCCGGGCCGAAACATCCACTTTCATTGAAGATGGATCCTCTGATCCTAGTTCCGTTGACATGGAACATGATCTCCCCGCTGACAGTATCGGCCGGCGCAAACTTCGCATCAGTAGCATGTTCCTATGGCGCTGCGTTGATAGAGAAGAAGTTGGATGTCAAATCCAGCTAAAATTCTTCAGAGATACAGGTAAAATTGCTGGCGTAACAGATGTCGATAAAGAGAATGGTGGCTAAGCAGCGCGCAGATTTTCAGGGCCCGGATATGTACGTCAAGCAGAAGAGCCCACCCGGCGTGGACATCGACGGGGTCCGTGAATGGATCAAGGGGTGCGAGAAAGACCACAAAAGTTGCGTCTTATCCCATCAAATCTGGTACCCAACCAGACTGTTGGACTTGAGTGTGCCAGGAGCCACCATGAGACTCATCATCACCAAAGAGACTCCGCCTACAGGACCGTGCATGACACTAAGCCACAGATGGGGGAAACATGTCTATGAGCAGCTCACCTCTCAGTCAATAGACCGCTTTAAGACATCCATCGACATTTCGACACTGCCACGAGTTTTCCAGGATGCAATCGACATGACCCGGAAGCTCAATGTTCGATACCTGTGGATCGATTCGCTGTGCATCAAGCAAGACAAAGAGTGTGGAGACTGGCAGGTTGAGGCCTTGCAGATGGGCAATGTGTATGCTCACTCATATCTGAACTTGTCAGCGTCCTATGCAACCGAAGGCAATGACCCCCCGCTCTTCACCCCCGGTCTGTTGGACAACACTTATCCATTTCAGCTTGAAGTGGAATGTTACGGGCCACTGAAGGAAGACTATGTGGCAGATGGAGACGTTTGGGTGGATGAGGCCCTTGGAGCACCGTTGATGGGCAGAGGCTGGGTATTCCAAGAACAATTTCTTGCCCCGAGAGTTTTACACTTCGGTAAACGGCAGCTGGCCTGGGAGTGCAATGGACTGGATGCGCTGGAGATGTTTCCTCACGGCTTGCCTCGGGGCTTGGGAACGTTTTCGAAACAGCAAGGGCACCTAGCCGTTACTCTCCCAAAGGAAAATACTAAACGGACCGATTTCTGTCGAGTTTGGCACGACCTGGTCTCAAAGTACTCGGCTTGTTCTCTCACGTTTCCCTCGGACAAGTTGGTGGCTTTTGCAGGTGTCGCCAAGATGATAGAAGCTTGCCGGGGAGACGAATACATTGCCGGTGCATGGCAGAGCACCTTCATGGTCGACCTGGCCTGGTTCCTTACTGAGTACAGAAAAGGTCTGACCCCAGTCAGCGAGACAGCAACCCGCGCCCCCAGCTGGTCATGGCTCTCCCTGGATGGAGAGATATGCTTCTATCCAGAGATTCCTGGGGCTGACAAACTTACTATGTTTGCCAGTGTTCTGGGCATACCAGCTTCCGATAGTGTGGGAAGCTCAGCATTGGTTGCCCACGGAGCCATTCGATTGAAAGGGCTGCTGCTGCAAGTTGAAGACGTAATCTATGAGGAGTCTGAGAATGTGGCTAGCAAGTTTACAGTGTACGGGCACGAGTTTAAACAAGAACCCAGTCCAGAATCCACGCGCCTGGACCCGGACAGACCCAATTCTGACATCGAGCGTCTGATCAGGAGTGGAAATTTGTGATTTGTTCCCTTGTACGCGAGCCAGGTGGCCATAGTCGCCATCCTGGTTTCTGCAATAGGTATAACAGGCGATTATCGCCGGGTCGGCGCAGCTCAGATCCAGTGCCTCAAGGTCCCGCACAAGAGTGAAGGACCTCATCTGGATGGTTGGACGCCACTCAGTGGGAGCTCTGTTGTTACTCATGATGTCGCTGTCAAACTGTATGCGGATATACGAAAATTGAAGGATGGGGAGGAGAGTGTGTTTAACCTGATCTGATCATCACGGTTTGACCTGCGATTATTCTTTCTTAGTACGCGGGTGTTTATTTAGCGGGGTATGGATAAAGTAACTAGTTAACCTAACCAAGGACGCGGATGCAGAATGTGACTATATTGTTGAAGTGAAAGGGGTTTCGGGTTAAAATGCCTTCTGGCTGTCTCGCGGTCGGCTCTGGGGCACGGTTGCTACAATCACGAGTTCAAAAATACACAGTTGTTAAAATGCCTTCAAGGGCTCACTCTTTTCTCCTCGCGAGCCCAGCATTTACGACAGACATCGAGACATATGCCTTAGATCAGGGTTCCATGGTTCGATGTTTGGGCCCACTATATCGTTTCCGTAAGCAGTTCCATGGTGATAGACTACGACCTTCTTGCAACGTCCTGATGCTGTCCGCTGATCGATTTCGGCTCTAGAATTGACTGTCAGCAACTCAAAATCCCGCTGAAAAGAATCGTACCATGAAAGACTTCTACGAATACTTACACTGTAATTCTCCCGGCTGAAAAATAAAATAAAAAATCCAGTCATGGTTTTGATGCCATTTGGCATCCACACAGTGAACAGAAACCTCAGCGACCCAGCTCTGCATGTCTAACGATTTTTTCTCATCTGGCTCAGAAAAGGCATGATGGCACCAAAAAACCTGGTTTCCCTGGGAAAAGGACCTTTCGGGAAGTGTCGGCTCGCTTCAGATTGGGATTATTCTGTTCATCACTCCAGGATATCTCTCGGCTTCGTAGCTCGTGCGGCAAATCCTTCAGAAGTATCCTTATCTCTATGCTCCATCGAGATTCGCCTGGATCGCAGTGGTAGTTGTGCGCTCGAAGGGCAATCGCCCATTTCCAATGCACGTCCAATCTAGAGAAGGGTGTACGATGTTCTCGATCTCGCCGGGCCGCAAAATTACATCGTCAATGGGTGCCGGGGTTTTGCATCCGGGCGACCATTTGTGGTGCACACGGCTTCCAATTCGACCCCAACTTTTCTTCCACCGACAAACCATGCACCTGTATGGCTTTTCAAGGGCGGCTGAAACAGGTGCAGGTGTCTTGCGCGAGGTTTTCGAAGGCCAAATTCCCCAGAGTCCCGGGTATGCTGTCCCACTACCTGTGCATGACTGATTTATTTTGTAATTTTATAGAGGGCATAGCTCGGGAGGAGGGCCTTTCGAGACTGTCGTGCAGTTTTCCCTGATCCAATCGTACCTGAATTTCTGGGGAATGGCTGTTGAAGCCATTTTACCGGGTGGGTTGCTGAATTTTTGTTCACAAGCTGATGGCCCCTGGGGGGTGGTCTCGGACATATTGACTGTAGAGTACTGAGATGGACGGCGCGGGATAGGCAGGGCCTAAAAAGAATTGCTTGCCACAATAATTACAGCAGAAGACCTTGCTCGAGAAAAATGCTTTGATATATAGGAAAACCTGAAATTTTTAATGCATTAGAGTTTCTTTAGTCCTTAAACAGATTGAAGTCTGCTTGTTCTCCGCATGCTCAGTTGATTTGATGGTTTGACTTTGCTACCCCGAACCCTCATTTATGGCTATTCGGGTTCTCGTTGGCCTGGATAATTACAGTTAATATTGGCGCAAAAGGTAGATGGGGTCAGGTGCAACGTAAAGTTTAAATCACTAGAGTTAAGCGTAAGTTCAATGTGCGGCATACATACCACAGTAGATGAAATGAATTTCCTCTGCTTGTTCAAACAGGTGTCGTAATAAATGCGATTGTCCATTCATGACTTCCTACCCTGATGAATTGACGCTCTGCTTATTCCCCTGTAATACCAAAACCGGTTGTCTGCTAATCTGGCAGACATCCAACGGAGCTAGTCCTCAGTGTTTAGCAGAAGTGCACTGTTGGCTAACGCCGCGGTTTCGTTGTCGCCTCAAATTACCAATAAAGCTCTTTCCGTGTCACGACATAATCATGCCTGCCTCGGAGAAACCAATCCTCATTACTAGGTTAGTGCTCTCACCACCTCAGCCTGACGCTTGATTTCTAACCCCTAGCCAGGTGCTTCTGAGGTAGTACTGGTAATGCTCTGCCTTTGAAATAAGTAAAAGATCACCCACCAGTCTCGTTACATTTCTCATAAGCCCGAATCCGAGCAACTCTTGTGAATGCACTTAAAGTGCCCACCTCCTTGTCTACCTGCCAAGAGATGGCCACCCGTCATCGCCCCAAAACACCTCTACAAGCCCTAGAAAAGGGAACCAAACTCTGCCATCCCCTTTATTCGTATAGGTAGTATGTTTAAAACTTTAGGTAGAATACTCAAGGTATCTCAGCCATATACGTTGTTCCCTACACCGTTGATCTCTGCGAAAGGCGGGCTCAATTTCTTAGTCACGGGGGAATGCCTAGTGTAAATAGTTGCCACAGTGAGTCGGCCAACGCCTTTAGTGCTCTACTCAGCGGCTAATTTGGCGACCAACTTGGTGAGAGCCCTGAGCCACCAGAGGGCCAGGAAATTGTAATGGTTGCTGGCGAACTGAAAGAAATTTCGCCTTCGGTGGCATAGGTGGCATCCTAGTCATGGTTCTAATTGCTGTTTACAAGAGCTACGAGAGGAGGTAGTAGTCGGGGAAGACCGTCTTCAACAAAGGTACTGATCATGAATTCAAAACTAGTTAACATACAATCCCGAACACTGAGAACCGTCCAAACCTCCAGCAAAGTCAGCCATTGATTCCGACCTATCAACACATCGCGAGATGGGCTTTGATGATCTTAATCATCGTTGATGTAGTTGATGGTGACCTGCTCATCGCTTTGCCGAACGCCTCGGTAAAAGATGGCAATTCTCATCGTGAATCCGTCAAACAATAGCTGGATCTGGATTGCTCCAGATCCTGCGCCCGTCCCGTATTCCACACCCGTCTTCCACTCCACATCGCAAAACGATTGCACCCTAGCATTGGCCTTCTGGGAATAAACAACCAGACGAAGGATGGCGTTGCCATCCACCCCTTCAGTGACCCGGAAGGCGCTGGAGTCAAGACTAAATAGTTGAGGCCGCATGGAGCTCAGAGTCTCGCCCTAAAAAGCGCGGCTTGTCAGCAATCATTTTCACTTTTTGAGGGTTGAATCTCCTGACCTCACAGACGAACCACTTGTACGTGATGGCCTCGGAGTGAGACGAAGAAGAGGACTGAATGCCGTAGCTCGCTCGAGTCATGTGGCCGTCCACTCGGACAGCCGAGGATTCAAGTGACGAATTTGAGCCATGTCTCAGCATACACTTCTGAGCCGCCCCCCGAGATACTGCAGTCAGACTGATTGGTCCAGAGTTAGTGACCAAGACACAACGAAAGGGCCGGAAAATCCCTACCTGATATCAGGAAAGAAGGTAGCGGTCTGGATCTGTTGGCCAGTGGCTTCGGAGGCTTGATTTACTTTCTCAAGTATGATCCTTTGGAGGTAGTGATTCTGACCGAAGCCACCAGCGACCAACACATACTGTTCCAGGACATCAGCATTACTATTTCAAAACAGTTTGAATATGAGAATGCGACTCTACCTTTGGGGCTTTTTTGGTCTTCGCGAGGATTTGATGGATCTGGCGATCGACCAGTTGGCCGATTTTCAACGCAGGCTCAAAAACGGAGGCGAGCTCTTCTCTACTATGCATTAGCTGGAGTCCAGGGGTACACACGAAACACAAACCACCCAAATGAACTTCACATAGAAGAATCAGGGTTTCATACTTGGTGAACTCAAGTTGCGGATAGTTCTTCGAGTGAGCCTTGGCGTTCTTGGCAAGCCAACTTCCTGGGACCTCAAATTTCCATCTGGTTTGCTTACTCCCGAAGTTCCTCTTCATATCCAACTCCCAGTACGTCCGAGCAAAGCGACGAAAATGCTCCTGCTGGCTGGATTTGAAGTCTCTATTGGTGCGCAGTTGTTGGGCCTTCTTGTCTAGTAAGTCAATGAACCTATCATCCAGCTTTACTGCACCGTTCAATTTGCAGGCTCCCGGGGTACACTCGTTCATGGTGAGGGGGTTGCGGACAGAGATTTCATATCCCCCTAGATCCTGTCGCAATATAGGTCAGAGTCTAAGCAGGTGATAATGAGGCTGCAGCAACTTACGATCGTTCCTCCACCACAGTCGCATACAAGCACAATATCACCAAGCTGAAGATTGAGCTCCAAAAGTTCGAGAGATAAGTCCTTGCTCTAGTATTGGAATTATAAGCAAGAAAGAATCTGATACCGTAGAATGAAGACTTACGACTAATATAGCGTGTTCACTGATGGTCCCGAGAATGGTCGCTTCAGGCTCGGGCACAAAAGTAACAGGTTCCTGAAGGTGCATTGAAATGCCCGAATCATCAATGGCCTTCCGAATCGTGGTAAACGCATACTGAGGCCAACTTGCTGGAACAGCAACGGTAAGGAAAAACACATTGGTCCCTTTAGGGTTAGAATCTTGGAGCTTGCCCAAGAGCTTTGTCCACATGTAGCGAAAGAGGTGTGCCACTAGTTGGTCCGCTCTAAGGTCAAGGTCGCACCTGAACGATTCGTGTGTTGTAAAGAGGGGGGAGGACCGGATCTCACGGTCAAGATCATCATGGTGTAGGAGGGCTAGTTTGAACCATTCGGCGGCTTGATCATTCTGAGGAATCATGGGACCACAAAGAATGGTTCCGTTGGAATCTGCCACCTTGCTGGGAAATTTTCGCCTGTAGTCGTCATCCCATTCCAGAACAGTTTCGGGCCCGGGTACGTTCTCAATGGCATATGACAAACCAGAAAAGCTGATAAGCGAGATGTCAGCCTATTGAGGAGTGCTTGGAAAATATGCCCAATAGGGGAAGAAGAAGAAAAAAACACTCACGTTGTCCCAAAATCGATGCCGACGAAGACTGTCCGGCGGGTGTTGCCACCAGGTTGGGCTGATGCCGCAGCCATGGTGAGAGGGTATGTCAAGGCCTCGGACGGTGTTGACCGAGCACCTTGGCAAAAGAGTGGTTGGTGAGTAGGAATTGGTGCCTCTACTGTGAGGTTTATCAGAGGAGGGAAAGGAAAGTGAAGGCCATGAGCGGGGAGAACAACGCCTTTGTATTCCCCCAACTTTGACGTCTCGGAGTTCAACTCAACGCATGGCTGTTTTCGCAGCGCTGCCCTCTACACCGCTCTCCCATGTCTTCCTCTCGCTTGTTGTCGGGAAGCTGCGGCTGGTAATTATCTGACCGGTCGAAACTGCAAAGCTTCTTTCCGGGAGGCTGCCGCCGGTAACTGTGCCTCGCCTGTTCAGCTGGACACGCTTGCCAATCGCGAGCGCTCGTCGATGGGGATCTGAAGGAATCAGCAGGGTCTGGTTCTCTCCCATGACATAGCTTGGTTGTACGGGCCTGAGATTTCAGGGCGCCGTGGTGGAGACCAGGATGGAGGGAGGCTAGGTTGACCAGTCATTGCGACATGATGCTCCCGTTCCTATGCCGCCACGTTTGCCAAGTGCAGAAGCAGTGCCTCCTGAAGATGCCGAGATGGCGGAAGCACCTGGCTGTGACACCCCATCTTCGCTTAATCGGATATTTGGTTGGTAGACATGCATCTCTTTGTTTCACAGGACAAAGAACATGGCGTGTGCACGTGTGACACGCCCGTCTTCGCGGAATCGGAGACTTCTTTTTCGTCGTAATAGAGATGGCGGAAGCACCTTCGACACCCCATCTTCGCTTAATCGGAGATTTCGTTGGTAGATGATAGCGTCAATACGTGTTACACCCGCGACGATGGCGTCACACCCACAACGCACCATCTATCCTTGGTCAACGGGAGGATTCTTTGGTAAGCCACCACGAAAACGCGCCCGGGCACGTTCGCCCCTTTGCGCAACCACACCTACCCAAGGGGACCCGTGAGCCAAGTGGAACAAAGGTTCAACTAAGAAGCGGAACCTAGTCGGCGATGGTTGTACAATAAGAAGCCCTTCTGACTGCTTGTTTTGGCCATTTTCCCGTCCCAACTCATTGTGAAGACCGCATTTCTGAAACTGCCCGTCCCTCTCTCAGACCTTCGTTCTTTCCCGTTTCCTCCCAGGCAGTTGCGCTCCGCAATTGAACAAGATGCCTTACACATCTCGGCGCTTGATTGAGTATAGCCGTTACTCGCATCCGGATCCCCCAAAGCCGAGCCTTGAGCCTTGCTCCCCCACTGCATCCGAGTCTGGTCTGCATGATGCATTTGCAGGCGATATCGGGTCTCCCTCCAACGACCAGCAGGATGACTGCGTAAGTTATGCTGACTATGGATTTGGGGTGTGGTGGCTCCGGAATTGTTAGTCCTTGTCTAACACCTGTTTTCTAGACTGAGAGAGACCAGTCTCGAACCGACCTCGCGAGACCTCTCTTGGAGCTCTACGATTTTGCAATGAAAACGCCGCCGTTGCCTAGCATAGTGTGCAGACTCAATTCCCAAGATGGCCAATGGGACAGCATCACCCGAGACATAATAGCGATTTGCTACAACATATTCCGGGAAACCACCTGGGATGATCTTGATGAACCTATCCGGATAGAGTTCACTCGAATGACCCCAGATGCCCAGAGACTTATGGGCATGCCATACGGCAATATCCATCTCTTCGCTGCTAGAATCTGGCGCATCTTAGATGAGGCTATCTTCCAGAAAACCAAGACCGATTCGATCCAGTGGGTATCACCCTACTTCAAGCATCAAAACGATATGCTCCAGGAGCTACGGAGTATGTTGCCGTATTGTCCCAAGCTCTTCTCCAGTAAAGACTGACCTTCGCACAGAGAGCAAGCCTGGTGCACCCCATTCTTACATGACCCGCATATGGCGCGAATGGGACCACCGTTCGGTTTTTCTCTTTCAAGGGACGACTCCTACTTGGTCAAACCGAATTCGCCCTGAGTGCTTTCGGCAGATTATTGCAGACGGTATTGGGCCATTGTTTCCAGAGACCCCTGATGGTGGTTCCGTTCTTCTCTTGGATAAAATAGCCTTCATGCTTTTGTACTGGGAGAGGGTCTTCTCATACTGTCAGGATTATCACTACTTTTCATTTGGCCACCCAGGTACCCTTGAGACATCAGGCTTTACGTTCAGGAAAAAGCTCTCATGTACGACTGCGATGAAAGCCTTAGATGATTGCTTCATCGACGAGGGGAACACTTTTGAAGGGCGCCGGGTCGACCTCATCGTGTCTCCCATGGTGATGACAGTCCAATTCAGTCGACCCGACTTTCCACGGATTCCCAGGATGGAAGTCCCCATGGTGGTATGTGCAGGATGGATTCAGAACCTTGAAAACGACCTTGACAGCGACAAACAAAGCGAGAGAATGAGCGACGTTGGATTAGACGCAGCGGTGTTGGGCGATACCGAGTGCCTTGAGGATGAAGAGGGCGAGAACACGAGCAACGCTGGATTGGACGCGACTGATTCTGGCAATGCTGAGGACCCTGATCGAATGGAGGATAAAGAGGGCGCGATTCTGAGCGACGCTGGACTGGAAAAGACTCCTCCAGTTGATGCTGAGGACCCTGACCGAATGGAGGATGAAGATGGAGAGATTGATTCGGGCAATGCTGGCGACCTTGACCAAATGGAGGATAAAGAGGACGAGATTCTGAGCAACGTTGGACTGGAAAAGACTCCTCTAGGTAATGCTGAGGACCCTGACCAGATGGAGGATGAAGAGGGCGAGAACACGAGCAACGCTGGATTGGACGAGATTGATTCAGGCAATGCTCAGGAACCTGACCGAATGGAGAATGAAGATGGCGAGACTGATTCGGGTAATTCTAGTGACCTTGACCAAATGGAGGATGAAGATGGCGAGACTGTTTCAGGCAATACTGACAACTCTGACAAAATGAAGGATAAAAGAGGCGAGAGAACTGGTGAAGCTCGACCGGGAAATGTCGAGGAACCCGAAAGGAGGACGAAGAAGTCAAAAACATGAGGCAAGACGAACCAGAGGATGCTCGAGGGGCGGATAGTTAGAGACTTGGGCGTGGTCGCAGCGGAACAAGGTGCTTCACGAACATAATGGCAATTAGCAACCCGAGTACTTAGTTTTGTATGAAATGTCCTTCTCTCTCTGATGCCTCGCCACGGATGAACTAAGCAATCTGAATGTTCTGCCATGCGCTATGCCAAGTCGAACCTCACGGAGGCGCCCTCCCGTGACGCAAGTTGAACGCATGTCTGATTCCCGGCGCGGGCTTTTCAGAAGCGCACTGTACGAGCCCGAGGCGGCTGGGAGATGGCTGCTAGGTACCCCGCATCGGGAGCCTTGGTGTTTGTCTCTTCACTCTCTTGCTTCGAAGCTCATGTCGCAGCATGTCTTGGCCAACCTCGTTGATGAGCATGCTCTTGACGTTTACGGCAGAGCCAGGTAAGCACGATAGACTGCCGAGCTTGACCGGCGCGTCTGTGAAGCTGGTTAACTCGATTGCGCGTCCCGACCTCGAGGTACTTGGTCTACGACGCGAAATTGATCCTTGAACCTCCCCGTTCCTCGACCCACCCCTGACGACCGAGTAACCGCCCTCGACCCAGCGAGGCGTCCACTACCTAATAGATCGCGGTCGGCTCTAGGACGCAGCCGCTACTATCACGAGTTCAAGGCGAAGCGTCCACGTACTATCAACGAATGTATGCTTGGAAGCGGCTTTCTGAATCTGTCAACTGTCAAGCGGCTTTGGAAGAGTGGTGCTGAACGCAAAGCTCAGTGCTGACCGCCACCGACTCCAAGCAACCTTGACAAGAGGGGTTAAACGACATTGAATGACGCCCCAAACGTCACGATCTTTTTAGTTGCCGAGGTCTCACGTAGTCTGGGTCGGTGGCTGATGCGGGTAGATGAAAGGAGAGAGCAGCATACCCATCTTCGAGAGGACTGCTTGCCGCAGACGACAACGAGTCATCAGTGATGGCGATCGAGCATCTTGGGCTTCACCGGTGCGTCATCTCTGCAAGTCGCCATTTATGGAGTATTGGCACCCAAATGCAGGGGTCACAGCGGGACTTGTGGCAGCCTTTTCTCCTCCAAATACTTGTGGAGGCATCTTGAAGAGCGTTTCGCCAGATAGCCTCCCAACAGCTCAGTACAAGGTAGCCTTCCCTTGGGCGATTGCCACTTGAGCTTAGGATATCTGACTATATGGCGGTAACTCAAATTCTAACACTCTGCGAACGAGAATAGATAAGGCCTTTCAACTAGCATGGGACATCATCTACACTCAACAGGGAGGCCTTCGATTTATCTCTCCTCCCTCATTTGGTCGTAGTACCCATGGACGCACGGGCAATTCAATCCGCTAATCCGCCAATCAGCAGTTCGGAAGACACGAAAGACAATGCAAGGTCTTCCAGAACTTCCTGAATACGAGGCGTTGGACTAAACCGGCACGTAATTAGCGCGTTTAAAGGGCCCTGGTAATTACCAAAGCAAGGCTCCCCATTGGATTGCACTTTATTATTAGCAACAAACCCCTGCACTTTCTCCAACAAAGGCGTGAATTCGTGATTTAACGCCCGGAATGGGAGTAGTAGAAGCTCTGAGATGTGACGCCCAAGGTAGTATAGAGCAGGCCCTGGTAATGTCACAATCAAGAATACGAACCATTCTCTGTCGATCACCGTATATACTGAAGGCAAGATAAGAAGAATGCTGTTTATATACCGCAGCCAGTCCCTGTTTGAACAACTCCTTTCCATAAACATCGGCGCCGTGGACCATGTCGAACATGATGAAGCTTATAGTCGCCGCCGCTCTAATACTGGGCTGCCTTGCATCCGGACAGCCCGTCTGGCCGTCCAAATGGGATGAGCTCGAGGACATTTACACAATGCACTCGGGATACCTGAGACGAGGGTTTTCCGACGGTAAACCTACCAAACCTTAACGCACAGAGAAGAGTCAAGCTGACCCACACAGCGGTGAATCCATGCACCTTTGGTAGTAATGCCCAGGGCCGCCAGAACTCAGCCGAGTGGATTCGAACCGCATTCCACGACATGGCGACGCATGATGCCAAAGCCGGCGGTGGCGGCCTTGATGCCTCCATCTTCTTCGAGCTGGATCGGGCCGAGAACATCGGCAGTGCCTTCAACAACACGTTCGGCTTCTTCTACGGCTACCATAGCGTGCGTGTGTCTGCTTCCGACCTCATCGCCCTGGGAGTCGCTACAGCGAGCAACGCTTGCGGCGGACCCAAGGTTGAAGTCCGCGGTGGCCGCGTCGATGCCAGCGAGGCCGGTCCAGCAGGCGTGCCGGAGCCCTCGACCGATATCGATACGACAACGGCGACCTTTGAGAAGGCCGGGTTCAGCAAGCAGGACATGATAGCAATGGTTGCCTGTGGCCATTCGCTGGGTGGCGTCCACAGCGCCGACTTTCCTGAAATTGTCGACATACCCGCCGACCCCAAGAACGACACCAACGTACCCTTCCAGAAGGACGTTTCCCAAATTCACAACGGTGTTGTGACTGAGTTCCTCGAGGGCACGACTAAAAACCCTCTAGTGGTGGCGTCGAACGACACCTTGAATTCGGATAAGCGCATATTTGATGCCGACCGAAAGTTCATGACGGAGATGGCAGATAAAGAGACGTTTGAGGCCACATGTGGTGACATTTTCACCCGCATGATTGATGCCGTTCCGAAGAATGTCGAGCTCATCGATATCGACCCATATGATGTCAAACCTTATGTTGATGAGCTATCCGTCGACAGCAATGGTGACTTGTCTTTCAAAGGCAAAATCCGCATGAGAACGACGACGGGAGCAGGTCGAGACCAGGACGACCTGGCTATCAAGCTCATGTACGCCGATAACAATGGCGAGGGTCGGACAGTCATCAATACCACGCGGGCGACCTATCAAGGCGGCTCTACCGCAGGTCTTCACGGCGAACACTTTGTTTCATTCGAGTTCGACGCCACCATCAAGGCTGAGAGTGGCATTAGCAAGTTTTGGATCCAGGAAACTGTGCCGTCGACCAACGAGACCAAAACGCATGATAACCAGGGATCTGGGGGCTACCCCGTTCAAGACACGGTGGTGCTGCAGCTTTCGGACTCTTGTCTCAACACGGATGCTATTGTCGATGATAAGATCCCCCTCTCAATCATTGCCATGGTTCGCAAGCAGCAGGCGTCGAACCCGTTGACGTTGAACGTTGTTCACAAAGTACCGCGAAATGGAGTGGTCGTTCCTCAATTGGAGACTGAAGTAACACAGTTCGAGGCTACGGGGGACGAGAAGAACGGGTGGCTCGCTTATCGCGCGCAGACCGAGGTTACGGGCTTTACGACGTTTGACATTGTGCTGGGCGGCGAGGCGCCCAAGGCTGTCGAGTTCCAGAGGACGGGGGCGTTGCCAACTTCTTGTTCTGGTTGAGTATTTTCATGACGGAGATGTTAAATCCAGGATCTAGTCGAACGTGCTTGTAATACTCCATATTCAGCTAGGGATTAATGACCAAAAAGATGAGAATCTACATCTGTTAGGGTATTATTTTGAGTATCGAATCAACATGACAACCCCCAACGGGGTCATTCCTCATGGCGTGTTCCCATTGGCTGAAACGTGACCCAAGCGTATTTCCAAAGCACCAGCTGACCGACCCGACCAGTCCCAGTCGACTTCGGCATCTCCTCTACCAGCACCTCCAGTTCCTCATCATCAGCTTCATCTTCATCTATCGCGAGGAAAACACCAAAAATGCGACTTCCTGTAACACCGCCCGTATCCGAACAGCCTCATCGCCCTCGGATCATTTACTACCACCAGACGCAGTACTCCCAGGAAAAGTACATCTCCATCCTCCCCGCTCTCAAGCCCTCGGCCGGCGTCACCCACGTTATCGTCGCCGCAATCCACCTCAACGCGCCCGACAAAATCACCCTAAACGACGACCTCTATGACTCCCCAAAGTTCGACGTACTGTGGGCCGAGGTCCGCCAGCTTCAGGCCGCCGGCATCAAGGTGCTTGGCATGCTAGGCGGCGCCGCCCAGGGCTCCTACACCAAGCTTGACGGTACGCTTGAGGGCTTCCATAGGTACTACCAGCCGCTCCGAAAGATGATCGCTTGGGCTGGACTTGACGGCCTAGACTTGGATATCGAGGAAGCCATGTCCCTCGGGGGAGTCGTCCGGCTCATCGACCACCTGAAGACGGACTTTGGACAGCCCTTCTTGGTGACATTGGCACCCGTGGCACCAGCCATGCTCAACCGCCAGAACCTCGGCGGCTTCAACATTGAGGAGCTAGAGAAGGGCCTGGGGTCGCGAATAGCCTGGTACAACACCCAGTTCTACTGCGGCTGGGGCGACATGAGCAAGCCCCACGGATACGATTCCATCATCGCGCGGGGGTGGCCGCAGGAAAAGGTCGTCGTAGGCCTGGTGACGAATCCGAAAAACGGGGACGGCTGGGTAAAGGACGACGAGCTGAAGGCCTGCCTGGCTGAGCTACTAGAAAGGTATCCTAGGATTGGGGGCGTCATGGGGTGGGAGTACTGCAACGCGATCACGGAGGAGCATGCCGAAGAAGGAAGCCCTTGGAAATGGGCTGAGATGATTAGCCAAATATTGAAGGTCAATTGCAAAGAGCCTTGAGGCTTTGAAGATTTGTTTTATGTTATTTTATTTTATTCCCACAATACAATGTGGCTCGGGGGGTTATATTTCTCGCAATAGATCGTAGGTACATTGCCGGTTGCATGTCTCCAACGGTTACTGCGCCGACTCTAGACATCATCGTACTGAAGTCTTAACCGTGCAGCTGCTCAGTATAATTGCGATGGCCGAGACCGGGTTTCCAAACAAACCCCCTTGCTGCCACTGTCGTCGCGTCCCGGAAAGACAATAGACTCATCGTCACCTCCAGCATGGAAGCTGACCAGCCTTGGGAAAAAGTGGCGTCAACTGAACCCCCACCTCTGACAGTAACGCACGCGTTTCTGGCCAGTTCCGCGAGTACCAGTCTCAACGCACTCGTGCAAGGCTACCTGTGTCAAGCTGCTTTTGGAAGTGCGGCAAGTGACGAGACCTCAGATGAGTTGTGGGTCTCCTGAGCCAGCGGGCAGGTCGGTCCCCCGTTCGAGCGATCTGACAGGCGGGGAAGTGATCCGACGGACTTAATCTCACGCGGATGTACGGTTACGGGGCCGTCATCAAGCAAGACATCCATCCTCCAACTGGCCTAGGTCTTCTGTGGCGTGAAAGGCGGTGATAGTGGGCGTTTCAGAGTGAGTGTGTGGGCTGAACTAGGCTCCAGCAGTGGGTGGCCGGTGATCTTTGCTGTGCCTGGCGGATGAGGGTGAGCCAGGTGGTGATGGTATCTACCTCAATAGCCGTCTTTTCCACCTGTCTAGGTACGTAGATGATGCTGGAATTCCATTCCCCTTGTTGCGAGAACTTCTGCCGGGTCGACGGCTCCCGCAGCACGCATCTCTTCCCCGGCTACAGCTTCAAGTGCGGCAGAAGGCAACCGCCACTAGAAAACTCTGCCCTCTTCAGATGGCCCAAGGCAGCCTGCCCCCCCACTGTAGCTTGGTGCAAGCCCCCAGTATCTGATTAGTGCCCTATTTCCGTTTCCGCGTTCAAGATCTTGCCCACACACCTCATATTCCCGAGACTGATGCTGTGGAGCTTCGGAGGACAATAGGAGGGTGTCAACTTGTTGGCCTGGCCTTACTTTGGGAGTCATGACGCGGGATGGTGCCGACTCTTCTCACAGCCCGTAAGATCCGAGTGAAAGAGGGGGTGGATGATGCTAACCCTCTGCGGTAGCTCTAGAAACCCTTGGCATGGCAAACACCAATCCTTAGCCACTCACGCACACCAGGTGCAAGAGCCTGTACGACATGAGGCTGCTTTAGCGTCTCATGGGGGAGCCATGGCGAAGCGGTGTCGGACCCTCGCCCCCAAGTATTGAGGGCTTGCTGAAGCCCCTGGCTAGATTTCTGGAGATTCATGGTTGGACAGTCGAAAGTGCGCTGGAGCAACACGCGGCGACATCTTCTCGAATTTAACGCCACGACGTCGCGGCGCCCTCCGCGTGGCACCTCATCTACCTGCCAAGCTGAGTTTCAGGGGCGCGAGTGCTTCCCGTGAACTGAGACAGAGTTGCGTCCTTTGTCTCTTTTGTTCTGCGGCCCAGCCACGCTCAGTATTAGCCCCTTTTGCATGAGTTGGCCATCTATGTGAAAGAGTCCCCCATGGCGTGATTGCTTCAGTAGAAAGGTCACAGCGTAAGGCTGTCCCGCTGGTGGAGGCAGACTACTAGGAGTGCGGCTGGCTCTGGGGCGCGGCTGCTACTATGGTAGAGGCAGTCAAACAGTGGATTGTGAGCTTTGAGCCTGGCCGCGGACTCGGAGCTGGTGGACCGGATGCCTTGTACTCCGTACCGCGGAGGCAGATCGAGAGTCTCTTTAGGCATCCATCACGGGTGGTGGGCCCTGAAAAGATCTCACCAGGATCCAGGAGATTGCGTCTGCGTGGTGTGGCAGACGGCGTGGCGGAAAACTCGAAATCACCAATCACGCAGTTCTCTCATCTGCCAACCTCCTGCAAAGTAAAACGACCTAGAATGTTTATGCTTGTTTATCGTAGTGAAAACCCTACCCCGGGAGGGGTTTGGTGCATCCCACGGCGTGAATCTGGTCGTTAGGCTCGCGTGCGTCCCGTCGACGCGCTAGAATTTCGACGCGAGAGCTGGCAGCAGCTTGGGGCAGTGCCACAAGAATCTCGAGGTTGATCTAGATAATCACGACGCGATGGGGAACTGTTTCTCCACTCCATTGTAAAGACATTCAGTACTCATCGTCAGCCCTGCCCGTCCCCCCTGAACTAACGAGCAACCACCTTGCCAGATGGTGAATGGTGCTTCAGCTGGTGACTCAACCGATCAGATGGCGAAAGGCTCGTGCTTTTTCTGGATCATAACACTCTCGCAAATTCTAAAATCCTGGCGGGTGCGGAGGACGGACACTGGAATGCTGCCAGCCGTCCCTCGAAGCCAACCTAACCGAAACCGTGCAGGCTTCGATCAGCCCTGGGTTGGCCTGTCCACGAGGCCTACTAGTTCTCGCCGGGATTCTTCTTCCGGCCGCCTTAGTGACAGTCTCTTGTCCGCTTCACTCTCGAATCTTGAGCCGGCTCCGCGTGTTGGGGCCTAGGGTGTGGAGGGGCGATGGTGACAGGCCGAGAATAGTGGCTTGCGCACGAGGCGTGAACCTTGCTGGACCGGTGAAGGACTTGAACTCGGAGCCGCGAGGTCAAAGAGGGATGAGAATATTGGTGTGGGTGCGCCCAAGGTGAGAGGCGAGCTCTAGTTCCTCAGGCTGTTGGCCCTGTTGGCCGCTTCACACGCCCCTTCTCCGCAGAGTACAGCTGAAGCACCCTTTCAGTCTCACTAGTCACACTGCTTGCACCCCCCTTTCGGCAATCGGGGCATCCTGATCGCTCTCCACGTGCCTATCAGCGAGGCTGGGGCCACCGAGATGCTGTCAGGGGGGCGAGCGCCGTACACTCACTCCCTCCGCCGTCCTGCACCCGTCTACTTCTGGCCTTATCACCTCCATGATCCTCGATCCTTGTTCTCTGTTCTCTCTTTTCTCTTCTCCCATTCCTCTGCACTTGGTCTCCAGACCTTGGAAGTTGGCGGTGTGACCGCTTAGTCCCAGTTCCGTGCCAAGACTTGTCTCTATAACCGCCACCGTCTGCCGAATGTGCACTTTCATCATTACAAGCATCATGGCGACGCGTTCTGTTGACACACTGGCCAGGCTTTGGCGTGGTCTTCATCCTGCAGAAACTGCAATCTCTGCTCTGGCCGTTTGGAAACCCTGAAAGGGGGGGACGACGACTTCTTCCTCCAGCATAAAAGCCAGGAGTCCTCACGTTGGGAGCACAGAGCCCTTCCTACAATCTCAGCCTGGCCTCGGCCTCATCAGCACGCAGCCTTCTGTGACAAGGAGACACACCCACGCCGTGCTTCCCTAACAATGACGAGTTCAATGGCAGTTGCGCAGAGCCATGACACCTGGTTAAGGTATGGAAGCCTCCCTCCCCCATTTCTCCCCCACCTCTATATCATTATCCCTGTGTAAAAACTCCCAGCAACCCTTGAAACCTACTGACTGAAAACGGGACAGCTGTTGCACCGGATGCCAGAAAAGCAAGAGAGTTCCAGCCACGCGTTCGGATGGCTCATCGATCCCCCTAAGCCGCTACCAGTACGACTTTGACAGTCACATCAACGATTGCATGCAGAACCCACTCCGATCCGACGCCTCCGCTCTGTTCCGATTGATACAGCTAGAGTCTCTGGTATCCCGCCTGGTCAACACGATAATGGCCCCCATTGTACATGGACCCTCGTCGAACGTTGGCTCAGGGTTTCTGGTCGGGTGCGGGGCGCAGTTCGATGCTCTCCCCTGAGCAAGCTTGGGTTCGAGTTCGAGGGAGGCTATTTAAACACGAGAGATGGACTCAGTATTCGCGAGTTGAGGCACGATGCTAGAATCCAAGAAACAATTTGACGTGGTGGCAGAGTTGCGACTAGCAGCTTCGCTCTTGCTACAGTTTCACCTGCTCTTATCGGCTATAATTTGCTCTTCCCTACTCGTACCTCTGACCTGATCTTCCTAACTCTGGATCTGGTTTGTGATGTTGTTCGCCAGTCCAGTCACTCCTGCGGGGTTTACTCCATAGTTGCTAATCGTTGCTTTCCTGGTGGGTGCGTCTTATGCTGTACTGGACAAGGCTGTGGTGGTGAAGTCACCGAGTAGGACTTGTAAAAGATTGGATCAATGAGTATATGTTTTGAGGTAGGGTTTCAAGCTTACGCAGCTCTCATCTTACGATGGTATTAGATGTCTAGTAGTAACTGTACTCTAGAGCTAATAGTTATATAATAGTATTTAAGAGGTTTATTCTTACTTAAGATTAACTTATACTATAATTATATAAAGGAGGAATATTAAATTTCTTATTAAAACTACTAAGTTATTAAGTTAAACTAATAGAATATTAAACTAAAATAGTATATAGTAACTTAAGTATATTACTTAATTTTAAGATATTAAAGAGTAGAATATAAATATTAAAATATTTAAAATATTATTATTTAATAAAATAATATTAATTATATAGTTTCTTTATATTACTATATAATAGAATAGCTTTCTAAGAGCTCTTAGTCTATATATAGTATTAACTGTTATACCTTAGTACCTTATCTGTAAATGCATTTGGAACCGCGAGGAATGCGGTTAATCGACAGATGTATATGAATGCTGCACATCAAATTGAATTCAGTGCTGACTGTTGCTTGTGTTATTTACTTCTCCGGGTGCACTTTCTAACGGAAGCTGCCTGTCAAATACTTTTCCCAGTCAGCAAGAAGACATCCAAGCGACCGATCAGAGCTGGGCGAATCGCGGCGATGGGTGAAGAAATCGACTGCCTGGCCGAATAATGAACAGGATACAAAATGGACACTCGAGCTCAATAATGAAGATTTAGAGTCGTCAGATCTTACTTCAAATGGGTATGGCCGAGTGGTCTAAGGCGATGGTCTTAAGTTACGTAACTCATCACCATTATCGAGAGATATCGAGGGTTCGAATCCCTCTGCCCATAATTTCTTTTTGCCGTCGCTTCCTTCTGTCATCTGTGCATTGCTCCAATGTTTTCTCTCCCATCAAGGGACATTTTATTTTAAATATTGGGAGCTCAGTGGTTGCGAACGGTCGCTGCAATCTAATTTGAGAGTTTAGACCTGGACTGTTATCTTTTATTGTATTCGCATTGAAGACGTCCCGAGTAACGCTGCTAACAGCCTAACTACAGCGGAGATGCGCTGCACCGGTGTGAACCAGCCGCGAGGTTTCCATTGATTCCCCCCCGAGCATCATCAAATCCCAATTCCTCATTCTTTCCACCCTTGTAAAAGACCTGTAGGATTATCTCGATCCGGTTGGGGGATTCTATGCAATCCATTTCACAAGTCCCTACTTGCTGAGTGCTTGAGGAGGAAGTGGAGGAACAGCTAGGCCAGGGGATTTTGCTTTGACAGGCTATGGTCATGCCCGATCTAAACAGCGCAGCGTCAGATGCGTCTAGCCTTTAAGTCTGCCTGCATTGAGCCTGCCAACCTGTTGCCGTCTCCAATGCTCCCTATAGAGACGCGGCAAAGAGAAAATCAAGAAGATTGTGGGCTGCCGTATAGTTTGGCTGTGCGATATGCTGTTTGGCGTTTTTCTTGGTCAGACCTTTGGCAATTTTCCGGGTTACTACAACATTCATCACGTCTACAGACACAAGACTTTCAACGAATTTTCAATGATTAATCTGCTTTCAACTCAACGAAGACTCGACACCTCGCGGTTAATTCAGACCCCGTACCTCACTCCTAGGCCCTCCATGCCTCTCATCCAATAATCCAAATTAAGTGCCTGAGACGCTGACGATGGTAGGCCTGTCAGAGTCGAACTCGACAGTGTGCGTACCGGCGGTCTGCCAGACGCTGATTCCGTAGTAGTCGGGCTCCTCGTCGAAGAATCGGTAGTCGTACGTGTCCTCGACGTTGATGCTCAGCCTGTACTTCTTGGGGGAGTACCAGGGCGCCTTGTCGAGCTTGTACCAGGTGATGGCCGTCTTGTTGCGGACCTCGTCGGAGGTGCTGCCGGAAGAGCCGACGGTCCAGCGCACAGGAACGCTGGCGAACTTGGGACCCGACGCAGCGACGGCGTCGCCATCGTCGGTGGGCTTGTCGCCGATGTCGTAGTCGGAGGCCTTGACGCGGTAGGTCTGGCCCTTGTCGGACGTGAGATCCTGCCAGCCAACGTTGGCGTCGGCGGGGGCTTGCTCCTGATCAGACATGTTTGTGAAAAGAAGATTGGTTGGAAGAGATATGAGTGTTTAGAGAGTATGGATTGATGATTGAGAGTGTTTGAGTGATGAAGAAGCAACCTGGAAGTGCCGAGGATGGATCCTACTTATAGTTGACCCCTGACCCGATGGCTCTCAACGGAAAGGCCAGCGTCGCATACACGCAGTCCGGTCAATGTGTTCTCCCCTGGGCCAACGAGTATTGGAGGTCGTTGCAAACTACCAGGCACGTTCAGCTTGCCACCAGTCAAGCCATGAAACGGGAATACCGCCTATCATCTGACGAAAGACATGGGCGATTGCTTAGTTTGCGGCGTGGATGGACATCTTCGTCGTAGCGTAAGTGATAGCCACAATAGTTGCTCCTACCTGAAGTTGGAGTTGCAGTATCCTAAACGGTATTACTGCACCAGCGTCGATGGCATTACAGCAAGCTAATCAGTAGTCTGATTATCGTGGAGGTATCGATTGCATGAGAACAGATCATGTGGACAAGCTGAGCCGCGCAATTTGCTCCGCAATGGTGGCGCAAGTGCAACCCTTCTCACGAAACGAAACGCGCTTCCCCGGACTAACTGATGCGGGGCGGTTTCAATAGTTTAGAGGGTTTGACGCAATTCCAATAGTGCATCCACTGCATCGTCTAGTGAACCAATAAGATAGAGCGCATCCTCCATGCCGTCATTTTGAAGCCGGATTGAGTCGAAACGCTCAGCTTGCTGCTGCGGGCATTGCCGCATTCGGTAGGCAGTGCATCGGGACCACGGCCTGGGCCGCTGCCGTGTGCTATTTCTTCAGCTAGCCACTATGCGATTTTCAGGCCTGTTACGTGATTCTCACACTATTTTCATCAGCACTGCAAAGCGGAGTCTTTCAGGATACCGCCTTGTGTATTCGAGTAGATGGTCGAGACTGTAGAACGATAGTTCGAAGAGATCAAGCGCCTTTTCTTTGTCACTCAGCAAGCCCATAATCACCTCGTAGAGGCAGTATCTCCGTGCTAAGCCTGGAAAATGGCGAGCTGAAAAGTGATCTGGACTGAGGAGCTGACGACCCGATGACGGAGATTGACTGAAATAGGTTGAAAGTGGTTAAAAGTGGCACAAGGGGACTAAGAACCACCTGCAGAGTGGCTGCGCTATTCTTGTGATGTGCGATTAAATTCCAAGAAACATATGACCCACTTACTATAAACTACTAGACCCTGCGCCGAGAGCAGAATAAGTCCTGCGTTCCTGTACCTTCTCTTGCAAAGACAACGACTACAAGAAACAATCACGACATCATGCCACCTTCTGCAGACGACGATGACACAACCGGCGTCGAGGTCACCCCGATGATGTCGGTCAGGGGTGGACCAGGCGGCCTAATTCACCAGCCAATTCATGAAAGCCTGACCCTGGCTGCCCTCATCAACGGCAACTTCGGCGTTGCCTCAGGCACAACTGTGGACAATGCCAGCAACCACGACTGGGAATACATTCGAGGTGCAGTCTGGAATGACGACCCGAGCTGCCTTCTCTTTGACAGAAGTTCCGAATACAACCACAAGTACGCACTTGGCTCTGCCTGGTGCATTGCTTACACCAAAGGTGCGAGCGAGTGGAGCGACTTCGACTCGCGCAGATTGAAGAACCCCACTGGCCGCTCGCACTATGGCGACCTCCAGTTTTTGCATTGCATGGCGTCCGAGTCGAAAGAACCGGCCGCGGAGACGAAGCGAAAGGTCATGGCATGGCTCGAGGTCATGTACAAGCTCGCGAATGGCGAAGATGGAATCACTGCCCAGACTAAGCCCACGGACACTAAGCTCAAGGAGTTTTGTCCCGTGGGCTCACTTCCGCCGAGCTGGGAAACCTTTTCCTACTACCTATCCGCCAACTCTGGATTTGAGGGCCTTGATATTGGGCGACGAGCCTTGGGCAGCATGTTCCACATCATTCAGGATTCGTACGCGATTGGTCATACAAGGCGCACGCCTTTGAATCGAGAAGACAGAATATCCGAGAGTAAGTAGTATACCTCTGCTGATCGAGTCCTCGTCTAACATTATATGCAGATCCCCTCGTGTACAAGTCTGGAACAACAGATCGATGGGGTGCCATCGAGAATTTCCATACTTATGGCGGCCAGGATGAGAATTTGCATTCGCACTATGACCATCCCAACGACAAGCTTCCGGATCCTGGAAACCTGGGCGATCTTTCCCAGTTTGATGGCCTCATTGGGTGCCGTATGGCCGTTGAGAAATGTCAGGGTCTTTTGAAACTGAAGCAAGCTGGGACGAAGTGGAAGGAAGGCGTGGAGGCGTATCTCGACGGGGATGTCTTCGCACTGTCACCGACGGCGAGCCCAGCGAACAATGAAGTCTGAATTTAGTCATAGCAGCCGATATTCTATATCGAGTGGCAACATAACAGGTTGACACAAAATTACACAGAAATTTGTCTCCGCGTTGTCGCAGTACGGGGTTTGCCTCTTTCCAACACTGCTAATGACACACCAACACAGCATAGATCTCGTATGTACTGTGTCCCGTGTCTGCAATCTACAGTCTGTGTCTTACCTCGGAAGTCTGTTCACACGTGCCTTGTCCTGAGCAGCCGTAGTGTCACATATCTTCTTGAGATGCAAAAGAAGTCTAGGGTGATTTTCAGAGTCGGCCGAGGCTTTTCGAGCTCATCCTTGGGTTCCTTTGTTACCCCTCACCCAGCGCGTTCTGGAATGTTTCACCAGTTGTGAGCTAGCAATAGGTCACAAGCTATTTATGCGAGCAGAAACCGATTAGGCTAGGCAGCCAAGCAGATCAACAACACAGCCGCAAAACTAGAGCCGAAGCGGGGCGCTACCGATACTATGCCAATAGCTTGAGCCCCCCTCTCCAGCTAGACACTAGCCATGAGGCGTTTCCTCTTCTAAGCAGAGATGCTTGCAACGGATACACTCAGCTTCCAGCCAGCCACATATTCTAGACGTATGTTCTGGGCCTTTACTTGTCTCTGAGGAAGCTGACGATGCCGGGCGAGGGACGAATCATGTTCTGTTAACGGGCACACCACCCCGACAGACTGCGCTTGGGGTGGCGACTATCGTTTAGATGATGTGTGGGATGGCGAAGGAGGCAGAGAAGCAGTAAGGGGGGTTTCGGATCTCCCAGAATAAAATGACCCTCACAATGCTATAGACGTATTATTTCGCGGAAGCCTTCTAGCTAGATAGTGCATCGGCGTTCCATTTCCTCATCACCTAATCTTCTCGTTGAATATCCCTTCTACAAGATTAACTCTCACACACTTGCCGAGGAATTCTGCACAGTCTTGAAAGATGGCTACTATCACTGTCAATGGCAACACCATTGATCCAGAAGTCACAGCCAATGTGTCAGAAGATGCTCAAGAATCCAACTTCATTTACATCCAAGGTCATAATGACCTCCGAATCGAAGAAAAGCAGGAGCTGGTAAAACTGCGAGTCCAGATCCTGGAGTATGTTGCAGAGTATACCTACTTGTGCCGCTACGAACGAGAGGATCTGGAACGAATAAGAGCCCTGACCTTTGTCAAAGCTGCCAACATGTAAGTTCCTCGCCGTGCTTTTGTGGTTGTGCATGGAAATACGAAGAGACGCCAAGAATAGCCGCTGATGATCTCTTATAGCTACCATCCAGAACTCAAGAGCACCATCTCACTGAAGCAGATGGTGGAGGACGAAGACCATCGATCGGAATACGAGGTCGACGTCATCCTCCACGACCACCCCAACGTCACACCCACCGACTTAGCACCATTCGTCGCCGAGAAAGCCGGTGTTGAACTCGACGAGCTGGAAATTTGTTCCAACAAGATTAGGCTCATTGTCCACCAGGACAAACTCGACGACGTGGCTGGTCTTGACAGTGTCAACAGAATTGAAGAGGTGCGGCCTAAGGGCATCTACAACAACCACGCTCGTGACATCCTACGGGCTGATGCGCTCACCACTTCTTCAAAGTACAAAGGAAATGGGCAGACCATCTGCGTGACAGACACGGGCTTTGATCAGGGGAAACTGAACGATGATGAAGTCCATCCAGCGTTTGTCGGCCGCGTACAGCATCTCAAATCTTTCTGGCTTCCAGGTGACGCCAAAGATCCCGACGGCCATGGAACTCACGTTTGCGGATCCATATGCGGGAGCGGTGTCTACACTGTTCCTCCTGGGAAAGGTGAACCCGTCACTGTCAAGGGGACCGCCCCAGAGGCGCAGTTGACGGTGCAAGCCATGTCGATATGGGACAAACGCTGGAACAAGTGGATTATCAAGGCGCCTGCGGAGCTGCAGAAACTCTTCTCGGAGCCTTATGACCTTGGTGTGCGGATTCACAACAATTCGTGGGGTGATGTATGGAACCCGGCGCGGGGCCAGCTCGACTACAACGACGATGCAACCGTCATCGACAAGTTCATCGACGAACATCAAGACTTCGTCGTGCTCATTGCGGCTGGAAATGACGCGAAAGAAGAGAACCACGGGAGGAGCCAAATTGGCGACAACGGCGCAGCCAAGAACTGCATCACCGTGGGCGCCACCGGCACGACGAGGACCAGCGACTTTGACCGCTACGATCCTTCATTCTCTCCACCAGCTTCAGGAACCACAGATACGGCGATATTTAGTAGCAGGGGACCTACCAAGTCCACCAAGAATTCCCAAGGTGAAGACGTTCTTGGCCGCATCAAGCCGGACGTTGTTGCGCCAGGCGTCGCCATACTGTCGGCAGCGTCGCGATCCGTCGCAGATGGTCAGCGTACCATCATCAAAAGACGGCATGGGGAGTCCCTGGATAAGGACTGGTTCTTCATGTCAGGCACCAGCATGGCAACGCCGCTTGTAGCTGGCTGCGTTGCCCTCATGCGCGAGGCAATGCAGAAGACGCATGGCAAGCAGCACCCCAGTGCAGCTCTGATCAAGGCTCTGCTCGTTAACGGAGCTGTCAACTACTCCAGCCCGGACGGCCCCGGCTTTGACTATCAACAAGGCTTTGGGCGAGTTGATATCGATAGAACCATCTCCATGATTGAGAAGAGAACGTTCATTGATGGTGGAAACAAGCTGGAAACGGGTGAATGGGACGCCCCTCTACTGCGTCAGATTCCAAATACAGATCGACAATGGGAAAGTCATGAAATTCCCCTCCCCAGCGAGCGCCATCGCCTCATTGTTACCCTAGCATATCCCGACCCGGAGCATGGTCTGCTACAAAACGACTTGAACCTCATCGTGCGGGTTGGTGGGGAAGAACGACACGGAAACATGGGCAGTGATGAAGGGTTTGACCACACTAGTAAGTTGGCGTTACGTCTCGTTGATTGCAGTTGTGCTGACCGTTTTGTAGATAATGTCGAGAAGGTTATCTGGGATGATGTGCCTGGGGCGACGGCCGTGATTGTCGTGCGCGTTGCCGGCTTCACGAAGCCAGGATCGGAACAATCGTTTGCGGTGGCGTGGGATATTGAAGTCTTGGAATGATGCCGGCCATGTTTTGTAGTTGCAGGTTAGGACTCTAGTTGTATGTCTCTACACCCCTTCAAGATGCAATCAGCCTGCAGGGTGCGTGGAAGTCCAGCCGCCAATCGCAAGGGGATTGCCTGCTCACGGAGCTCCGTCGACCGCTTTGCCGCCAGGTCCTGCCGTGTCGCCATGTGGTAATTGGCACAAAGGTGAAGGGATTGGTTTGTGTGTGTAAACGTCATGTTCCTTTTGTAAGCTACCGTCCTGGGCGATTTTATTATACCCCTATTATCGCATGTAGGGGGGTTCCTTCCCGCCCCAGAGGGGTGCCTTCCACACCCATCCCTCGACGACGGGTCGGCGTAGCCCCGAAACGTCTCCGTATCCCTCGGAGACTGCCTCGACAGTGAGTTTGTCCTCCCTTCCCGCCGCTCGATAGCCTTGTAGACCAGGAGGACTGCCCAGTTCAGGTCCTCTTTAGTATATTAGCCACTGATGACCTTAGGGTTATCCTTGTGGTTGGGTACCGACGGTTGTAACTGTTCTGGCTGTAGTCCTGGGCGGGGTTCCAGATATTCGGCGTGAATAGTAGCACCTGTATGGCCTGAGCCAGGACGGTGGCCGTCAGTTTGATTGTGTCTTCGAGCCATCCCCGAGAGTGGCCAAGCTCGGCGGCCATGTAGACGAGACAAAGGGGACGATTCGAGGCGAGGGTGGCAGCGAATGCCAGGTCGAGGTCGGTGGGACGACAGGCTTTCTAGAAAGCCGTGTAGTTCTGCTTGACGGCCGAAGGAGAGTTGCCTTTGAAGGCTAGCTCGACGTAGAGGGGTTTGTTCAATGATCGAGGGCTCTGCGGGAGCATGTCCAAACGCGTAGCGAGGCCGACTAGACAGACGACGACCTGTAGCTGGTGGTCTCACGGCGTCCGTGAGGGCGAGTGACTGCGATGATAGTTCACCTTCTTCTCCACCGCGCCGGGGAGAGGCGCTGGCCATCTGGGCCGGGCAGGGGAATGCCCCTTGCAGCGTGTACGTGATGGCGAGCTCGTCCTTCCGGATCTGTAGCCCACGGCCGAGGTGGCGGGCCGGAACCAGGCCCGAGGACTGGTACGAGTAAAACATTAGCAGTGGGACGTTGGACGCGCGTGTCCCGTCCCCGAGGATGACGTTCTTGGTCAGCATCTTACCGGCGTCGCTGCACCATTGTGTGGCGAGGCCGGCAGGGCACACGACCAGCTGCGGCTGGCGGCGGACCAGTTCGCAGATGATCTGGGTCGTCTGGCAGCAGCAGTAGCATCTCACGCCCTAGATGTCGGGCTTGCTTCTACGCCGTGGAGATGTATATATACTCATCTCAACGCTACCGCGGGCAATGGGACATGCGATTGTCTGATTTGTCTTGTACGGGCGAATCTTGCTCACAAGAAATACGGGTAGGTATCAGAGAGAGCGGGAAAAGCTTGACACGGATTTCCAGCTGCGTGACAGTCTGTATGACATTTGATGCCGTCGATGCGGAAGGTGTGATCTCGAAAAGAATAGTGGTATATAGCGGTTTTATGTTTGTTGTTAACAGCTTTGTCGCGGTCGCCTTTGGGACGCGGTTGCTACTATTACGAGTTCAAAGAAACTAGGTTTTCTTCCACAAGTTAGGCATCTTGTAAACTCAATGAGGGAGGAGGCGAGGCCGGCATGGATTGGATGAGTTCCACGCCGTGGCTGAGCACTTGGAGCGTTGTCATGGCGTCCACGGTTGCATGATGTTTCATGCGTATAGTATCGTAACATAGAGCTTACTTAATAGTAAATGGTGGTTCGCAATTGCAGAACAGCACTTGTCCTTTGAAGTGCAGGTAACTTGTGTAGCTCAACCGTACGATCGAATATATCAGTGAGATTGACTGGCAAGCCAGATAGTCCATAATTCGTCCTCTTTTGATCTCCTCTCCCAACGCCCTATTATGTGATCTTCTCCTTGGGTCTAGACGGTGCATATATATGTTTTAGGGTACAATTCCATGGCTTCGTTGAGGGGGCAAATGGTGTTCCGGATCGAATGCAACAGCCTCCACTTTAGCAGCTGTCTCGGCTCTTCCATCGCTCGATTTTAATGGTTCATGGTGGTGATATGTTGAAAGGGTCTGCTTTGAGACCGAATCTGGTAGAGTTCTTTTAGATGGGCTCCGAATATGGCCTTGTCGATTTCTTTGAGACACGTGTGACAGGGCTCAGCTAGAGAGGCAATGTGAAGAGAGGAAAGGCTGAGCAGCTGAACCATTCCCAAGAATCAGACCTCGCGGCGGAGGAGGTAACGGCTCAGGGAGGCCTGTGATACAGAGGCGGAAGTGTACCCTCCATCTTGCCAAGGCTGCCTCTCAGGGGCGCCGAGAGCGCCGAGTCTCTCTTTATATGTTGTAACGGACATGACGGGGGACTCCTCGTTGTCGTAACTGGACTAATATACCATGATGAGGCCAGTCTACCACGACATAATATGCCGACTGGGTTTTGGAGGGAAACTATACTGTCGCCTTTCATTTCGAAACGTCTGATCTCAGGGGCCATGTAGCTGGAAAGAAAAGCCAAGCGGCTGAGCCCGATCCTCGGCATCATCGTCAGAACCCGGTCGATTACTCGCTTGCTGGGTATGACCAAGACCTCAGGCGGTATTTCTTCTGGAGCATCTTCCGGTTCTGCTGCACCACCATCCATCCCGGTAGATCTTGGCCGTCTTCGGTAGTGGATGTTTCCAGGAATTAAAGAAGTACAGAGTGCGTCCCCATCGCAGGCACGGTACTCCACAGCGATCCAGGCCAACTGCAGCTTTGGAGATGATCTCATCCAGTTGAGGGCTGGACTAGTGAAAATCGAGGATTGAGACTAATATAAATGAGTGAGTGTATAATTTAGAGTGAGGCGGTCTGAAACCTGGACAAGAGGTCTCCGTGCGTCTTGGCACATGTAAGGTGCCTTGCGGAGAGACCGGCGGCTCCCTATCGAGCCTGCGTCGTTAGGAAGTCTCGGAGACGGGAACCCTTGACCACGACCTGGGGCCAGGACTCTCCCATACATCACTTCATGGGGAATCTGGGATGACAGGGTCGGGAAGGGTGGATTTGGTGGCGCGAGATGAAGGTTTCATCGAGCGCGGGGCCGTGGATGGGCATATATACTCTCTTGAACAGGAGCGCGCCCACCTTAGATGCGAGTGCAAATCACGGAACAGTGCGAAGAGCCTGGGGTTGTATCTTCATCGTAGGTTTGGAATTCGGGCTGCACAATCCCGGGCGGCATGATTAGGATCGTGGCATGCCTCTTCACACCACAAGCACTTGGGCTATGCCAAGTCGGAAATATGCGTGGCGCCGACCGACGCAACTACTATGGTAGGCAAGGCTAAGCCAGGCGTTGCAAATTCAAAAGATTTCGTAAACAGCCGCCAGCAACGTCTGCTTCGACGTGTATTTCTCAGGTCGGTTCCCAAGATGCGAGGTAGTGCTGAGCCAGGGTCAAACTCGCCTGCTGGAACAGGCTGCCTTCTTATTGTCATCCGTCTGCGTCCTTGCAGTTCTTGCGATGGGAGATGCGAGGGGGGCGTTGGCTATATAATTCGAGGCGAAACCCATCTGTTTAGGCCACGCGAATCGTGCGCGAGGTCTTCCAGGGTGGGGGCAAAATGGAAGCAAGATTCTCTAGGCCAACCGGTCCTCAGCATGGGGTGCCGCTGAGTAGGAAGATGAGAAGCTGACGCTTCATGCCGCTGCCTCGCCTAGTGACCGCTGACCGCGTGTTCTTCGCGGCGGAGCCGTCCTTGCTCTTTGCTGTCGTGAACTTGTCGCAGAACAAGACCAAGAGAGACAATTTGGGCTTGGTTCCTCGTGAGGACTTGCTCGAGCTGACCCTCAACTCTGGCTCGTACCAGTTCGGCCAACCTAGCGCAGAAAGCTGCCATCAGCGAAGCTCCTGCAACGACGCTGGCACTTATGGCGAGGATGTCGTGTTCGCGGTTGATATATAATAGGTGCCGCCGATACGTGCTCTGTCTCGGAATATTGACAAGAAGGAATTTCTCTTCTCCGTAGTAGAGCCTGAGTCCCATCGCTTGAATTGTCATCGGCTCCTACCCTAACCCTGGAGGGGTCATCGAGGTAAGGAAGGCATGTGTATATAGCTGGAGGCGTACGTCTTGGACTTGGGTGCGATGCTATCTCGGTTGATAACTGATCCGCCTGCTTCTTGGAGAAGATGTGTTCGATGTCTGCGGTAAGAGGGACCGGGCCTTGTACCAATTGACTTTCTTCTCTAGGACATTGTTGTCGCTAGTCATTCGATGCCACATTCAGCTTGGCTGTTGCACGACCTGTATATATTAAGAAGAGAATCCTTCGGTCTTCCATCGCTGGGCTTGGAGTAGGCCAGGCCATCATTCAGCTTGGGCTTGTTGATTCGGTTGATGTGATCGGTTCCTGCCTTTGTTTGATGAAGCGAGTCCGTCGTCTTTTAGGGCAGGCTCACAGTGGGAAGACAGAGAATTATTGCTCCCTAACATGACTGGAACCAGGCCGGATCGAGCGCTTTCGCTTCTTGGGCCGAACGTTTATAGTAGAGTCTCCCGGCGGACCCCGAAATTCAAGGTGCTCTTCTTGAGCGTGTGAATGGTCGCCAAGTCCGTAGTTATCCGAGAACTGGCATCCCCGAACGACTATCAGGATATGCTCGTCTCCCGCTTTTAACCCACAGATATAGGTGCGACGCGTGATGGTGGCCAACTCCTTGATATGCATGATCTTTGCCACGTCCAACCAGCTTCGGGGCCAAGCGATGCGGTTCGGCGAGGTCGGCTACCCTTGAGCAACATAGCGTTCCTCGGTCGATAAACGATGGGTCGATCGGGATACGGGATGAAGTATCGCCAGCAGCCAAGGGATATCCGTCAGACAAGCTTCAGTCGCGTGGTGGGGCTTTTCTAGCTCGCGGGCATCCTGTGCAGGCTGGCAGACTTTTATATAAGACGACTGGTGTTGTGCGGCTATGGCGGTAAAGGTTCTAGTCGCATTAGTACATAGTGTACACCTGGAAGACCCGTAGAATGTTACGTACCCTCGTCGTCCACAAGTCTGTATTAGTCGTCTGTTCAGAAAGGAAACTTCATGATCGCGGGTTGAAGCTCCATTTTGTGAAGCCGACGTAAGCGGCTGGCTTGTTGGCTACTCAGACCGAACTCATGAATGGTCAACGGTCTCCTCAACCTGTTTCCTGCTCGGATGGCGCCAAGGACGGTGAATCGAATTGACGGCTGGTGTGTCTGGTAGACAACTGCGCTACTTTTCGAATTTGACATGGAGCTAAGAAGAGGGGCGCGAGCAGCCAGGTGAATCTGCAAATTAGGACAGGGGCGTAGGCCTGAGTATGGCCTGAGAAAGCCTGTAGAATATATATAAGTGGATGGATGTGATGATGAGGATGAATGATGGGCATTGAAGGGCGTGAGGGGAGGTTTATATAGAGGCGGGCAAACGATTATGACTCAAGGGATACGACCTGAGAATGAGTTCTACATATTTGGTCAAGAGCATAAAGCAATTATTTGTGTCCATGTAACTTGTATGAGTCGTGTCAATGTATGCCGATGCTAGGGTGCTGCCATCATTGCCACACTGGGTAAAAGCCAACATGCGCAGCCAATCAGAGCAAACGACTTACTTGGAAATGCGCCTCGTCTGGGTTAAAGGCTGACTCTCAGCTCCGAGGCCTCTAGCAACAAACTTGACTCCCGCATGACTCAAAAGGAAGACCAAATTGCTTGATCCCATTGAGCAAATACAGCAATCAGCAAACCAAGCAAAGAGCCAGAAAAAAACAATGTCACCAACCGCGCAAGTCATCAACGCGCCAGCGCGGCCGAAACAGGTACACCGCGTGTCCATATTCCTCGCAGGGACGACCAGCGCAACGAGCGAACCCGATTGGCGCGCGACACTGATCGCATCGCTGGCGGGCTTGGACATGACCATCTACAACCCCAAGCGCGACGACTGGGACGCGACGTGGACCGAGGACTTTTCGGATCCGCGGTGGGCGGAGCAGATCCAGTGGGAGCTGGACATGCAGGACGCGGCCGACGTCATCGTCGTCTTCTTCCACGGCGTCACGGCGGCGCCGATTGCGCTGGCCGAGCTGGGCATGTCGGCCGGGACCGGCAGGACGGTCGCGTGCGCGCTGGACGGGTACTGCAAGAGGGGCTACGTGGAGGCGGTTTGCAGGAAGTACGGGGCGCCGTTTGTGCGCAGCGAGGAGGATTTGCGGCGGGTTGTTGTGGAGAGGTTGTGGGAGCTCAAGGTTGAGGGAGCTTGACATGTGTTAGCCGAGATGCTTGGGTAAAGCAAATAAGCAATAATTGTGTTTGGTGGGCGACAGCCCGATAGAGTTTGAGGAAACATGCAGTTCAATTGTTCAAATCAACCTCATGACAAGGATGACTCTCGCTTGATGCATCCATCCCTGTCCCCCAGGCCAATCTGACCAGGCAGGTCCCTTGCTCAAGGCTGAATTTAACCATCACCTCCACTCCCACCGAACCCTCACCGAGATGCGGGTACATACCGTTTCCGGGAATTAACCGGTACCTGGTGCGCGCCGTGGTCCCCCACCTGCAAATGACTGTGGCGGGGTATCGGTGTACTAGCAACCAAGCTTCCATTGATGCATGACCATCTCTCCCTTGCCTCGCACTTTGCAATCGACGTCGACCCTTTTAAATCCTTGCTCGCAATCTCCTCTGGAACCCGACTTGGCTTGTATACTTACCATTCACACTTAATTCTCTCAGTCTTGCTTGCCAGGCGATTTATCTTTCTTGGAGTAGGAGCTTGATCTTGTTGCTCCTTGCCCGCCATGGACGACCAGTTTGGAGGCCGCACCGACGACGACCTCTTCTACGATGACTTCGAGCCCGTCGAGAGCGAGACGGTCGTGACGCACGCCGTCGAGGCTCCCGCCGCAGCCCCGCCAGCGCCAGTCCCCGAACCCGTCGCCGAGCCAGCTGCAAAGCCAGCTCCCAAGCCAGAGCCGCCTGCCCCCGCGCAAAAACCAGCCTCGTCGCCCTCGCAGCAGCCCACGAGCTCATTACCGCCGCCGAAGACGCTCGCCCACTCCCGCTTCGCCGACAAGCCCGCCGCCAGTCCCAAGCCCCCGCGCCAGACACCTCAACCGCAGCAGCAACAGCAGTCGGCGGCCAACGCGCCGCCACCCAACGCACCCACGGCGCCGCGGGACAAGACCCCCCACACGGCGGCGGCGGCGGCCAACACAGCCGCCAACGCCAGCTCGCGCCTCGGGTCCGGCGCCAACCCGCGGCAGAAACTGACGGACACGGAGCTCGCGGCCAAGATGGAGAAGATGAAGCTGCTGTCGGCCGAGAAGGCCCGCAAGTTCGAAAAGGCCGAGCGCGACGAGAAGGAGCACGCCGAGGCCTACGCCCGCGGCATGCAGGAGGCCCGCAAGCGCCGCGCCGAGGAGGCCGAGCGCCGCAAGCGCGGCGACGAGGACCGCAAGCGCATGGAGGACGAGCGCGCCAAGAACCGCGAGCGCAAGCTCAAGGCCATGGGCACCAAGGAGGGCGGCTGGGACGAGGGCAAGGAGGCCCTGGAGCAGGAGGAGGCCAACCGCGGCTTTCGCGGCGCCAACGGTGGCGTCAGGGGCGCCAAGACCGGTGGCGGGCTGGGGACTAGCCGGTACGCGTCCAACGACGCCGAGGAGCACGACGTGGACCGCTTCCTGGACGAGCGGCACCGCGGGCGTGGTCGTGGACGAGGTCGCGGCGGTAGGGGAGGCAGAGGAGGACGCGGTGGACTTGAGGGCTCGACTCACAGCCAAGCCCCCGTCAAGCAAGCGATACCCGCCGCTGAAGACTTTCCTGCCCTGCCATCTGACGGCGTGAAGAAGCCCGTAGCAGCAGCGCAACCGACCGCGGCGGCCCCTCCGCCGCCACTGTCACCGCCGAAGGTCGGCAAGTGGGGCGACGAGATGGAGGAATTCGACGAGATGACAAAGAATCAGGCATAGCCTCTGGATAATCCATGATGCAGAGGACGGTGGCGAGCATCAAGTGTGGGTGCTTGCGCAAGAGAGGGAACAGTAATGACCAACGACTCCCAGCATCCATGGGGTGGACGAGCACATGGTTGGAAAAATTGAATTAGGCCGTTATGGCATAGACAGCAAACCTAAAGCGAGATTGATGAACTCGCAGCGAATTATGCTTCCGGCCTCTGTGGTCCGCGTTGAAAAGAAAAAGGGTATTTCCCCCTAAAGTTTGAATTCCCACCATTGATCCACGCCCAGAGTTGCCCTGGTTTATTGTACGTTAAGCGCCCAAACGCCCCCATAATGCCGATGCAAACCTAGACAGCATGCTTTCCTTCTTTTATTGCACTTTCCCACGGAAAAGAGTCATCACCATCCGCCGCGGTATCCCCTGCCACCTCTGCCGCTCCTGTAACCTCCCTGGCCCCTAGGCCCGCGTGGCCCACCCATGCCAGAGCCGTCGTCGTCCATGGCGGGTCGCTGGCGGCCCTTCATGTCCTTGGGGAATGCCTCGTAGGTCTTGCGCATCTGGGCGTAGCCGAGGTGCATCTTGCCGTAGAAGTGGTCGGCCAGGCGGCGGTCGTTGTCGAGGCGGCTCAGGTAGGCGCCGCAGACGTCGCAGACCTGCAGCTTCTGGTGGCCCGAGGGACCCGACGTGTCCGAGAGCGCCTTGAGTTCCTTCTCGCGGTCCGTCTTGGCCTGCATGGCCTGGCGCACGCGGAAGAGCTCGTCCTGTGCGCGCGAGACTTCTGACATGGAGCCGAGGATTTCGACTTCGAGGAGGCCGTTGGTGATGGACGAGCCGAGCTCGGAGATGCCCTTGAGCTGCGCGGGGAGTGTCAGTTCTAAGGAATCCAGAGGGGACAGACAGGGGGGGGGATAGGAAGGGCCTCGTACCAGCACGTTGGTTTGGCGTATCTCGTCGGGCGTCTTCTCCAGCCTCCTCTGCGCCGCGTCGATGCGGCGGTTGCACTCGTCAATGTACTTCTGCAGGTCGCGCATGTAGTCGTACTCGAAGCCGAGCTTCTGGCGCTCGCGGTCCGACAGGGCCTCGTACTCGGTCTTGATGCCCTCGGAGTGCACCTTGGGACACGGGCCCAGGTCCTGCTTGGTGTTGGTGAAGAGGTCGTGCGGGCAGGTGCCGGCGAGGTACGACCGGCAGACCTTGGGGTCCGTCATGGACAGCTGCGCCGCGCGCGTCGACGCCGAAGCTCCCATGAGCTGCTCGAGCAGCTTCCTCTGTTCGGCGGCCATTCTGCGGGTTTTCCTGTCGGGGGGCGCTGGGAATGAAGTCGAAAAGGTGGACGAGTGTTTTCGAGGTGCGGCTAGCAGGTATGCCTGGAGGATGCTGCTGAACAGTCGCAAAGCCATGGGAACTTATTTCTGCCGCCCCTCACCGCCTGTAGCTTCACGCTCCACGTCGCGATGCTCCCCACACTGGAGACAGATAGCCTGCACCGCCGCTCCCGGGCAGCTTTGCAACCGCGAACCGAATTACCCCCGTTCAGTCCTCGGCGAGATGATGTGAAATCCAAGCCGGATCGCACACCCCGTCCTCGCACCCTCCAAAATGCGCCGGTTCCTCTCGCTCCTCCTCCTAGCCATCCTCGGCCTCACCTCCGCGACCCCCGACTCTTCCTCCTCCTCCTCCGACTACCACGAGCAGCTGACGCTTCGGCCGCTGCCCCTTTCCGCGCTGCTCGCCAGCTTCAACTTCCGCGCCAGCACGTCCGTCGCCGACTTCGAGGCCCACAACTTCCGCCTGTTCCCGCGCTCCCTCGGCCAGATCCTGCAGTACGCCGGCACGCGCGAGCTGCACCTGCGCTTCACCCTCGGCCGCTGGGACGCCGAGCGATGGGGCGCCCGGCCTTGGGACGGCACCCGCGAGGGCGGCACCGGCGTCGAGCTGTGGGCGTGGCTGGACGCCGAGACGGACGACGAGGCCGACGAGAAGTGGCTGACGCTGACCAATGCCCTGTCCGGCTTGTTCTGCGCCAGCTTGAACTTCATCGATGAGACGCGCACCATCAGGCCCGTCATGTCGTTCCAGCCCGACGGCGACCACCCGAATACCACCCTCGCCAACACGCGATTGCTCCATGGAGTCCTGCCCCACGAGGTCGTCTGCACGGAGAACCTCACGCCCTTTTTGAAGCTCCTCCCCTGCAAGGGCAAGGCTGGCATTGCCAGTCTACTAGACGGACACAAGCTGTTCGATGCGTCCTTCCAGAGCATGGCCATCGATGTACGTCCGACGTGCAATGCAGAAGGTCACTGCGTCCTTGAGATGGAGCAGACCGTCGACATGGTGCTCGACGTGAACCGCTCCAAGAGACCCCGAGGTATGTCGTGATATCCGTCCTGTACCCAACACCCGTCGCTAACCTCCCTCCCTCCTAGACAACCCAATCCCTCGCCCTCCGCCCGGCCACGAGCTCCTCTGCGACACCTCCAAGCCCTACCACTCGCAAGACGTCTGCTTCCCCGCCGACCACCTCGAGGGCCAGGACTGGACGCTCTCGCAGATCTTCGGCCGCCCCATGAAGGGCACCTGCCCGCTGACGGACCCGGCCGTGCCCCCCGTCTGCGTCCAGGTCCCGGACTCGCGCGACGTCTTCTCCAGCCAGGGCGCCCACGAGGTCAAGGCCGCCGACGGCGGCTCGCGGTGCTACCACCTCGACGACCCGGACGCCGACTTCCACCTCGTGCTGACCAGGCCCGAGCACAAGGACGGCGAGACGGAGATCCTCGCCGCCCCCGAGACGCCGCTGCTCTACGCCGAGCGCAGCTTCACCGGCCACGGCCAGCAGCACGGCGGCGTCCAGGCCATCCTCAGCAACCCGAGCGACGCCGACGTCGAGTTCGTCTACATGGAGTCGCTGCCGTGGTTCATGCGCATCTTCCTGCACACGCTCTCCACGCGCATCTCCACCTCGGCCCCCGGAGGCAACTCGACCGACATCATCAAGGAGATCTACTACCGCCCTGCGCTGGACCGCTCGCGCGGCACCCAGCTGGAGCTGCTGATGCGCATCCCGCCGCACTGCACTGTCTTCCTCACCTACGACTTCGAGAAGGCCACTCTGCGCTACACGGAGTACCCACCAGACGCCAACCGCGGCTTCGATATCGCCGCCGCCGTCATCACCACGCTGGAACCTAAGAAGATGAACCTTCGCACCACCACTTTGTTGCTGTACCTACCTACGCCTGACTTTAGCATGCCCTACAACGTCATCATTTTCACATCGACGGCGATCGCACTGGCCTTTGGAGGATTGTACAACATCCTGGTAAGGAGATTTGTTGGCGCCAACGAGGGCGGAGGCTCTGCTCTCAAGCTCAAGTTAACCAACTTGATCAACAAAGTAAAAGGGAGGACAACCCAAAAAGAATAGACATGATAATATGAAAGACAATGGTGTATTCATCCTTTAAACTCATTGAGCAAACATCGTGATCAATGGTGAACCTAGAAACCCTTCAAAAATCCCTGCTGAAATATCCATCTAGATATTAACTACACCTAACGCCATTGGAAGCTACAGACATGAAAATTAAAAGTAAAGGTAATACGCAAGTTGCTTCAGAGATTTTTGTGCCACGTCCGAATATGTCTCGTCCTCCATGCCTCGTAAACATACTCCTTCGAGCAGTGAGGACAGCGGTAGAAGTCGGCCGGGTTCGGTATAGGAGAAGGCTGTGCTTGTCCCTCCTGCGGCGACCGATGCTGCTGGCTTTGGGAGACACCCGTGTGAACAGGAATGTTCTCTTCCTGTGAGGCACGATTCTGGGCCCCCCCGGATCCTGTGTTGGGGTAACCGTTGTGGACCATTTGCGCGGGGGCGTGTCCTGGTCTTGGAGACTGGTTTAAAGACGGCGATGAGATGAGCGTGGAGACGTGATTTGGCCGCGGAGACTGCGAGAAGGTGGGCGGGGCGCTAGAGGGCATGGACGAGGGTACCAATTTTGGTGAGGGCTGCGAGTTGTTCGTCACAGGCGGGACGCTAGAGGGCACGGACGAGGGTACCGCTTTTGGCGAGGGCTGCGAGTTGTTCGTAGCCGGCGGTTCTGGGTTCAAGGGTGGGGGTTGGACCCTCTTCTGACCCGAGTTGAGCTCTTGTGGCGACGGGAGAGCGACCACTCTGGGATGAGGCGAATGCGAGTTTGGAGCCTGCAGAGGTGGTGGCCTTGTTGCAAGGTGCTCGTAATAAGCAAGCCTTGGGCCTTCCTGAGAGTGGGTGGGTTGGAAACCGAGTACTTGTCTGTTGGATACTGGTGGAGGTTTGTAAAAAGGCCGTTCGTCCCGAGGCTGGGGTTTGTTCATGTCTGTGTGTCTGCTTTGACTGGCGTTGCTAGTGGTTGGTTGAGATGTATTGACGGGCCGAGAGGTATTGGCAGTCTGGGTGGCATCCGGAGGTCCAGCAGTGTTATCAGGCCGAGTGCCAGTGATGTGCTGAGTAGGATGTGAAGGCTGGATATCACCCGTAGGCTGAGTGATGTCCAGAGGTCGAGCAGCATTGGTGGTAGGCTGAGAGACATTCGTAGGCCCGGCATTGTTCACGGGTTGCCTAGACATTTGTGTCGCGCCAGATGATTTTTCTGTCTCTGTGCGTTTGTCCATTCTCGCCATGCCGGTGTTGTTAAGAACCTCACTCTGCTCCTGTGGCCGGACTAGGGCATCCGGGGGTGAATTGACTGTAGGATTGTTCGAGGTTGCAGGAGGTTGCGCAGGAGGCTCGAAAACATCTCTGCTGGTCATGTCGCCGTCAGAGTCGCCGTCAGAGCCGCTGCTAGAGTCGCTGCTAATGGACACGACGTCGATCGGTCGAGATCTTTGATTGAAGACTGGGCTTTGCTTAGGAATGTACTTCAACTCAGGCTCGTCCAGTGCTGGTGCAGATGATGCCTCAGTTATGGGCTGTTGTTTTTTGACTGCAAAGTCAGGATCGGGCTTAACTTGGTCCAAGCCAAAAAACCAGCTATATTCCTTGTCATATGCACCTACTTCCTCATTACTTGGAATGAGATCATAAGACAGGTTGTCGAGTTCGTCTGAGGTAGGAAGTCCATGTGGTATAAGTAATTCATCAGACAAAAGACGTGCATCAGCTGATGTCCCTTCTGCCACGTTCTGGTCATCTGGTTCAGGTGTGCATTTTTGTGCCGTTTCGGAACGGAGGAGACCTGTATGTTCACTTTGCCCTCGTGTGGACTGGGCAACTCCGTCTGTCGCATCTTGGGTGACAAGCGGAGGTTTGCTGTGGGCCATATCAGACTGAGGAAGCTCTGGTCTTGCATCATGTCCTTGCCCGGGCTGTGTAGATCCATCTGCTGCATTCTTGTTGCCGGGGTGAGACTCGCTATGGGCTATTGCGGACTGAGGAAGCTCCGACGTTGCATGTTGCCCTGGCTCAGCTTGTACACCCCCATCCGTCTTTTGCGTCCCTCCCACGTCGATCATCTCGGTGTCCATTGGCGTAGTCGTGGTTTTGTTCGTTGATCCTAAGCTTTCACATAATTCGGCTTCAGCCCTCTTTGCTGCACGGTTGTTCAAAAATTTGAGGACCAGTTTGAAGTTTGTAACCAGTTGAAAACTGGAACCGCGCACATCCACCGTTCGCAGATCCTTGGCCTTCACCCACCCGACAGAGTATTTGCTCGGGAATTCTACACCGTCGAAGTACATAACAGGAAACTGGCGCTGGTTGATAGAAGGTCCACCGTCCTCGTAGTCCTTCTTCCATGTGAGAACCCCAGTCTTCACGTCGAAATCGCAGCATGGTGGAAGGGATTCCGTGAGACCGAGGTCTTGAATTGTGGCCGAGACTCCAATGTCCACATCCTTGTCGGTGGCAACTCCAGGGAGAACGAGGACAGCATACCAGAAGTTGGAGCTGTAATGGACGCCACGGTAGATATCGCCGGCCGTCGGGTTGGTGATTCCTTCGAATTCCTTTCGCGCCATCCGGTCATCCCTACTAATGGTCACGGTCTCCTCCTTCTCGTAATAGAACTCTTCTTCCGATTCGGATTGGACTGGCAACAGATCATGAACAGTATGTCGCTTCAAACGTTTGGCCTCTGCGGTCGATGTCACGGGCTTGTACCCTCGTCGCAGGGCTTCCAAAGTTACCTCGTTATTCTGTTCCGCGAGCTCCTCACTACAGTTAAGCACCTTGACGCCAAGATGCCTAATGGTGAGGTAGTGCTCATTCGTCATATGTTTGTGGTCAGCTCCGCTGAGATGTCTTGCAGCTGCGTGTATGGGGTTGTCTTCGAAGGTGAGCCCGTGCTCGTCGCATTTGATGATGTACCACTCGTCTTGAAAATGGACGATGGTGTGCTTGATCTCCGCGTTCCCATTCTGGAACACCTCTTCAAAATCGATGGTTCTCAAGACCTGGAAAGGATGCGATTGCGCTCTTCGAGCGCGCTTCCGTGCGCGTCTGGAGCTCAGTTCAAGGGGTTTCCTTCTGTTGTACTAGGCATGTTAGGGACGAGCACGGTACGGGGAGATCTGGTCTTGGACTGAGGACTCACGGAACGCTTGGGCATGGGCAGCTTTCGGGCGTTGTTGGGCTTTGGCACGGTAGAGGTGGTATCTTTAGACTTTGGCGCAACAAAGTCGCCGGCCTCCTGCACGCCTCGTCTGGGAACTCGAGCCTCTGATTGAATGGTGGCGTCCGGCATCTCAAGGTCCAGCTGTTCAACACTGTCCTCGGCCTGTGGTAAGTCGGCATGGGGGATCTGAAAATCGGACGGCGCGGCAGTGTTCGCGGTCTCTGGCACAGTTGTGTCGGGAATTTCGGAGTCTGTTTGCGAGGTCGTCTGGCCGGGATGTCGCATGCTCGGGTTGTCGACCTCTCCCATGCTTCCCTTAGAAGCCTGAGCATCTGTCTGTGTCGCTTGATCTGTTGAAGATGCAGGGAATGTCTTGACAGCTGGGGTCGATGGGAATAGGTCGGGCTGGCGTCGTTTAATTCGTAGGGCGGTTACTTCGATACCAACTATGTCGATAATGCTGTCGAGAAGAGCTCCGACATGCGCGTCGAGTGCCTCCGTGTAGGCCTCAGCGTCACGCTCGACGGTGGCGGCATGATTGCTCTTTAAATCCTTAATCTGGACACCAATCTCCATGATGTTCTGGAGTGTGGCTTTATAGGCTTCGCGGTTGGGACTGGACGTCAACAGTGTCCCGTATCGGTCGGCTTCTTCGTTGAGAATGTCCAGCTGCTCTTGGTGCAGAAGGTGGGGCGACTTGATCCCATCCATGGCTTCATCCGATCGCAATGCGCAAGCCACAATGGCCTTCACGGTCTGGCGCGCCGCGGGAGGACCCGGTTCGTCCATGGCGTTGTCGAAGAGTGCGAAATGCGTTCGGCATTCGGGAAATGAAGTTGAAGAGTTGAAAGTTGAGGAGTCGGGAGTGGTCTGGTCGATCTTCGTGCACACTGCAGCGCGCTCCTGCCCAAATCCGCTGCAGGTGGCCGCCAGAAGGTGGGGTTGGAGCCCGGTAATCCAGGCAACAACAAGAAAGACCAAACAAACAGGTTTAGGATTGAGCAATTAGTACGACGGAACGGGATTTGTACTTATGTTGGCTAGTTAGCAAGGATACCGACAGCTTGGGTCAAGAAATTTCACCCCTCTAAAGCCCCTCTATAATATTGGCCTTGTAGCCCCCTGATTGGAAGCCCGCTCCCAAACTGACCAGGATCCCTCAGCTCCTTTGCTGCAGGTGCAAGCCAACGCCCAATCACGTGAACTAGCTACTACTATCACAATGTGATAACAAGCCAGCCAGCCAAGCTTAGCTCAATTGTGGCTTGGTGAGGACGCGACTGAAGTGATAGATCGTTTTGGTTGCTGTAATCTCAACACAGAGGCCGTCTCAATGATCCCGGATAATTGCATTTGTAATTTAATTCTGATTAGGAGGCGTATAAAAAGCAATGTGCTTACCCACAAGTACCGCGTTCAACGCGCTCACACCCTTGCATCCAACTGGTAACTGAGACAACCTTTTGGCTCCAACGCCATCATTAATGCCAAGTACAGGATGTGGGTCACCTTGTGCGATCGAACAGGACAGAACATAAAACGCATAAGCTACCCAGATTTTATCTACGAACATACCGACACATTGCGTTCATGCAACCAACGGTCGAAATTCAAGCTGTGGCCGTCTGTGACACAATACTCGATTCACGACACACTACATCAAGATTTGATGTTCTGTACATCTGGCCTTGTGTGTCCCGTATGTACGTGGGATTGGTATCATGCTACTCCTGCGAGGAGATGATCAGTCGTTACTACCGTTGAGTACGCGCATATTGCAACAGAGCTCGGGAAGTAAGACACTTTATTGTAGGGGATGAGACTATGGAGTACCCCCAGTATCACTAATTTTATTAGCTTAGATAAAGATAGAGCGGTCCGACCCGAACTGAGTGCTTATTAGGGCCACTAGCTACGTAGGGCACGGAAGACGGGCTTTCGACATAAGCTTACTAATTGCTACGTCTGGCGCATCGCGATGTCACCCATTTCGTAGCGCATGAGCCCGTATCAAGAGCATCGTAGTTGCTTTGGCGCTTCCCAGTCAAAGTTGGCATACAAGTCGGTGTCTTCGCCATTGCCTTGGTCGTGAACCTAGTAGAAGATGATAGCAAGATCTCGTAGGAACCTTCGTTATGACGGCGTTGATAAAAGGAATATCTGGGTTTGATTCGCAAGCGCGCTTAGAGATATTGATACCGCTAAGTGACAGTCATCCCCTTCTTGCCATGCTAGATCTTATTGTTCTTTACAGTGGGCACCGAAAGGCGTGCCTTGGGTGAGGTAGTTGAATTTCAAAATAATCGGAGGTGCAGTCGAGGTCGAACGCCCATCATTGTTCTTGAACTTTGTATATACCCAACTTTCCAAAATTAGTCTGCAAGGCCTGTTACAAAGAGATTAACTATTGACGTGAAGTTATGACTACTACTGGGACTGCCGCTGGCTCTGGGGCACGGCTGCTACTATCACGAGGTAAAGTCATGACAATGTCCAACAGTATCACAAACAACTAGGACGAATTTCCGTGCCGTCAGATATCTCCTTGCTTTTTTTATTTTATAACTCCAACTTTTTCCTTGGCTCCTAAGATTACCGGTCATTGTTGTCGCTTGAAGTGAATGATCAGGACACGTTCCCGACTAGATAAAAGGATTTCCCCAAGACTCTAACGTCGCGAGTCCTTTCAACGCAGTTGAGTTAAGGGAGCGTCTTGCCAGATTTTAATCTGACCAAGTGTCCCACAGGCGAAGAACGGCGTCATCCAATGAGAATTATCAACCGTGGTAGGGTTTAAGTGGGATCGCGGCTACTGCGTTTAGTTTTAGACGCTGAACTGGAGCAGTCCCCAGAGCTATACACAGGGGAGGAGAGGGAAGAAAAGAATTATGGATTTAGCAAGGATGAGCACAAGCCACTCCCTCACCCTCACAGTCCAGCTTCCTTGCGGATTATTTGTCCGAGCTCTCGACCCTCTCCTTTACGACTCTAGCATCTCGCTGTAACATAGGGTATTTGATCACTACCCATCACGCAAGATTTCTTTCACACTATGCTTTAAGATTAGTTCAGACGCCACTGAAATTTAAGCACCGTTGGTGACCAAAGTGAAAAGAAGTTCGTATATAGAGGCTATGTTCCCAGCCTTAGGTGAGGATGGTGGATTGCCAGACTCCAATTGTATACGAGAATGAACATAAAAAACCATGATTACGCTTTAAACTTCGTGTTCGAGCAACCTTTCAGTTTCTTTCAGGCATCCCTCGTTCACGTTTAGCAGATTGGCCCGTATTCAAATATTGGGACCATTACCGATCGTAACCGACATCACCACTTTGCAAGGCCTATGCAGCGCCCTACAATAAAGCTACCATTTCGTCAATATGCCAATTCACCTTGCTTAGGATTCTCCCGCAATTACCCATTTCTAATTCTCTTTGGAGCTGTGCTCATATTTACTAGTAAATGAGGGGTTCGTTATTCACCAGGCCCAAGTCGTCAAACTTGATTGGGACGCGAGGGTGGGTGGGCATGGGTGATATTAGCCGGAATTACTGGTGTTTTACTCAACCCCGCTTGCCCTTTTAGACCGTGACTGTTCATTAGAATGGTCAGATCTTGTCATGTGCGGATTAAAAGATGACGCGAACCTTGTCCAGCCACCCTGGGAAAGACTAATTCTTGCCCCGGATGCCCCATGTTCTTGAAGTGATCATGACCTAGTGCGGCTTATCTACCCGATATGCCGACCAATTCTCTTCATATCTGCTAGGCTCACGAGCGTTCGTACAATCGTGAGATGGAATATGGTGGGTTTAGGACGATGCTGCCGTATCGTTCAGTGGTAATGTCGGCCTCCAAGCTGGCATTAAGATAGGCATATTATGAACCAGGGGACAAAACCTTCACCATAGAAAAGCACTTTAATTAGACCACACTGGGTCATTACTCTTACGTTGGCCCAACTCTCTTAATACCCTTCCACATGATCGCTCGCACTACTCAACTAGATGACTGGAGCAGAGCTAAGACCTAAGAGCCATGCCACCATTAATGAGGTTCACGTTCTCAGTTGAGTTTTCTCCATGTTTGAAATAAAAATCTTTCATTTTATGAGCAGGGGTTTGTTTCTTCGGGCCTGGGATCCGGGCTCAACTGACATGACTAAATGGAGCCCGGCCCCAGTTCCCCCTTTAGGCTTTCCGGCAGCGCCGTGAGCTCCCTTCAAGTCATTGCCAAGTGGTTTTCGTCGGAGCTTGATGTTCCATTTGTATGAGAAAGGAACGCGTTCCGGGTCCGAGCTGTCTGCGCAAACTCAAATTGATTCGCGGGAAATCAAAGCTACCTAACGCCAGATTCAATTAGCCGGCTGAGGACATGTGAATTTGGCGATTGCACTGAAGGCTAGTGCGCTCAGAAATTGGGGGATTCTTATAAAAGCACAGCAATACCACGCTGTGTAGCATCGGCATGGTGTCCCAATCGTGTTCGACACCTTCATTCATCTCACAATGAAGTATCTCAAATTCCTTGCCGCGCTGGTGGCGCCTATTCAGGCAGCGACCAGCTGGGAGAATGTGCGCATTGGGGGAGGTGGTGGTTTTGTCTCTGGCATCGTCTTCCACCCGACTGAGAAGGGCTTGGCGTACGCAAGGACAGATATCGGCGGCATCTACAAGCTGAACAGCGACGACTCATGGACACCAGTCACTGATGGGATTGCTGACAGCAGCAACTGGTGAGATTTTCCATCCCTCTCTGCATAGCGCTGATCACTTAGACTTAATTCTTAGGCACAACTGGGGCATTGACGCTCTTGCACTTGACCCTCAAGACCCCAACATTGTCTACGCGGCTGTGGGCATGTACACCAATAGCTGGGATCCCAGCAACGGTTCCATCATGAAGAGCACCAACAAAGGTGCCTCGTGGACCTTTACCGACTTGTCTTTCAAGGTCGGCGGAAACATGCCTGGCCGAGGCACCGGCGAACGCCTGGCAGTTGACCCCCAGAACTCGAACATTGTGTACTTCGGGGCCAGGAGCGGAAACGGTCTTTGGAAGAGTACCAACGCCGGTCAGAGCTTTCAAAAGGTCACATCATTCACAGCCGTCGGAACTTATGCCCCGGATCCCAGCGACACCTACGGATACAACAGCGATATCCAAGGTCTTACTTTTATCACGTTCGATTCGACGTCTGGCAAAACTGGAGGCGCGACCTCTCGCATCTTCGTTGGAACCGCCGACAACATCACCGCATCCGTCTATGTTTCCGAAAACGCCGGGTCGACTTGGAGTGCCGTGGACGGCCAGCCCGACACCTTTTTCCCACACAAGTGTCGTCTCCAACCTGAGGAGAAGGCTTTGTATCTGACGTACTCGGACGGCACGGGCCCATATGACGGTACCCAAGGCGCTGTGTACCGATATGATATTACGTCCGGTGAGTGGGACAACATCACACCCGTGTCAGGAAGCTCGCTCTACTTTGGTTTCGGCGGCCTCGGAGTCGATATGCAAGAGCCTGGAACTCTTGTTGTCGCTAGCTTGAATTCTTGGTGGCCTGATGCCCAGCTGTTCCGATCCACCGATTCTGGCGCTTCCTGGGACCCGATCTGGCAGTTTGGATCGAGTGGAGCTGTCGAGCGCGACCATACGATGGATGTGAGCTTGGCTCCCTGGATCAAGACCGAGTTCCTTGACAATGACTCAAAGTGGCTGGGCTGGATGATCGAAAGTCTGGAGATTGATCCTCACGACAGTGACCATTGGCTGTATGGCACCGGACTAACCATCTACGGCGGCCATGATCTGACAAACTGGGGGACTTCATCAAAGGTCACTACCAAGTCTCTCGCAGACGGCATCGAGGAGTACGCAATCCAGGAAGTGAAGTCTGTTCCTGGGGGGACTGAACTCCTCGCCGCCGTTGCGGATGAGTGCGGCTTCACCTTCCAGGACCAGTCCGACTTGGGAACTGCGCCCGAAGTAGCCTGGGATACGCCACTGTGGACCACTTCAACCAGCGTTGACTATGCCGGCAACAAGGTCAGCAACGTCGTTCGCGTTGGTAACGCGGCCGGAGACTACATGGTTGCCATGTCCAGCAACGGCGGTGCGTCTTGGTACATCAACTACGCCACCGACACTGCAAAGTACGGCGGCGAGGTCGCCTATTCCGCCGATGCCGATACCATCCTATGGTCGTCTTCGTCTCACGGAGTCGTTCGGTCTGCCAACAGCGCTTCTTTCTCTGCCGTATCCAGCCTTCCCTCAAGTGCCGTGATTGCATCGGACAAGCGCGAAAACAAATACTTCTACGCCGGCTCTGGTGGTACTTTTTACGTATCCTCCAACACTGCCTCGAGTTTCTCAGAGGGCGGTACGATCAGCGGAGCTAGTTCTGTGCGCGACATCGAAGCGCATCCCACAAAGGCAGGCGAGCTATATGTCTCCACCGACGTTGGCATTTTCCACAGCACCAACTACGGATCCAGCTTTACCAAAGTATCGACTGCCCTTACGGACACCCATCAAATCTCCTTGGGAAAGAGCTCATCATCTTCTTGGAACCTTTACGCCTTTGGCGATGGCAGTAACGGAGATAGACTATATGGCAGCTCGGACGGAGGGTCGTCTTGGACCGATATCCAAGGTGACAGCCAGACTTTTGGCGCCATCGATGGCTGTCGATTGGCAGGTAGCGCCAATGACGCAAACTATGTGTACGTTGGAACGAATGGACGCGGCGTTCTTTACGGCAAGGTGACGCTCTCAGCTAGTAGCGGCGGCGGCGCAACTACAGCAGCGTCGGAACCCTCGTCGTCGACGAAGCCAGAGGTGTCCACATCGGTTTCAAGTGACGGCCCCGTTATCACGGAAACAGCCAGTCATTATCAACAGTGCGGTGGTGTGAGCTGGCCTGGGCCTACGGTATGCGAGGGTTCTTACACCTGCACCAAGCAGAACGACTACTACTGGCAGTGCCTGTAGACCAGTAGTATCGGGTGGATTCAGTTTATCCTGACGCTTTCATAAGGAGTATGTCCGATGATCTGTAGCGCCTTCGTTTTGCTCAAGCATGCACGTTAATGGGTTTGTTGCGGAATATCTGGAGACGCTTCTTCATGTCATCCCTATGGGAAGGGCTTGTGATTGTACCTGATGGATGATGGTGCCGATGTTGCTTTAGGTGTCGAGAGCGTGTTTCATGAAGGGAAGAGTTGCTTGATGATTTTGAAGTATCCTTTTTCTTCAATTAGTGTAAATATTAGGGAATGAAACAGGCTTATTGCGAACCAGATGTTGCCCAACCTAGACTAAAGACATGTCCGTTTCATTCAAGTGTTAGTACTCCTTAACTACACAGTGGAAAAATTATTAACTAGGTTAGAACTGTTTGTTAATACAAACATGCTACATATTTGTGCACGTAGTAACGCAAGTAAGCCCACGAATTCGCCTTGGGCTGTGAGCGGTGGCTCATTTTGCATAGCTGCATCTTTACCCCAAAGCGGCAGACAGCATGCAATAGGCTTGCATGAAACCCAGTAACGAGGGGTCTTTTATTGCGAAGGTTGCAAAACTCCGCGAATGGCAAAGCTGGAAGACGCAGTGAATCTAGGATATGGAATCCCGTAGAATTCGGGTCGCCACAGCCTGGCTGCCTTGACTCGAGGCGATACATCTCTCTCTCCTCAGCCTCATTGTATGACGGAATCTTGTGTCTCTGTCTCCATCCCATTCTTTGCAGTGTTGGTCGTGATTTTGTTGGCCTCTCGCTTCATGGCAGAGCCTATAAGCTTCTTGGCCAGCTTTGCGGCCCTTGTTCAACTTGCCAACTACGCCAAGGAACTCGCAGATGTTTTGCGGGAAATCTCCGAGGGATCTAGCGCCGCGAGGGAATCCATGGAGACGGTCGCAAAATCGATTGCACTTTTCTCACAGACGATGATGGCGGGCCAGATCTCCCTCAAAGAACGCCGCAGGGATCACAAGGACTCCCCTGTTCTTGTCTACATCTGTAGCCACCATATACTGGACACCATAGAAGCGGATTCCCGCGCCATATCCCAACGCCTAAACAAAGCTGCAGAGAGGGTAAAAAGAAACACCAGGAGTAGGCATCCGATCGTGACGATGATCGCGTGGATATTTCCAAGGGACTCGATTTGGAAATGTTTCCTGCAATGTTACATCTCCAGACGAGCATGGGCGTGCTTTTGGGGGTTACTAATTTTGAGATGTCCAAACCCGCCAGGGATCGCATTCCCGCGAGTGCTGAAAAGAACCGTAAGAAACTCGAAGGGAATTGTAAGTTGCAGGGATCACTCTATATTCGGAATTCTTTCAATTAATGCACCAACCATTTGCGACTAGAACACAGCAGAAACGACTCCTTGACAATCAGCTGGATACCATTGACCACTTGAAGAAACAACTTGAGCGAGCTTCTATACCTTCCTTTCGGCTACACAGGTCAAGAGAGTCCCTCAACAACAGTGAGGGTCATCAAGCCCTTTCTGATCTCGGCCGAAGTATGATCGAAGACGGCACCGTCCCCGGAACCCCCAAAACTTCGAACCAGCCCCAGCCCCAGCCCCAGCCACCTGAGGATTTTGAAGTCAATCCCCCATCCGACAGAGTTCTCAAGGCGGACGTGAGCTCCTGGGACAAGAGCATAAGTGGCTACGTGAGATCTTCGGATAGACATACAACTAATATTACCGCTGTTCTTGCAAAAGGACTGGGAGGCAATATTATATCTCTTCCCAAGGTGGTGATGATGGGTTTATAAATATCGCCTCCGTCCGACAATGAAACTGTTCCGTTGGACTTTGGGGATGGGCAACCCGGACTGAGCATGGGAAAGGTGGCCCTGACTTGAATGCGCCACGATCATGAGACACCACACCGGCCTCCCCTTACAATACAATGCGAAATAAGCGAACACTCTCCGTGCTGTCTGATACTAGGAGATCCGTTTCGGGATACGGTCAAACGGCGTTGGAGTCGGCAGAAAAACAAGGGAACGAGACGGAAATCAGAGTAGACTGAAGAATGGAAGTTTCAGATTGACAGAAAAGATAGATATCTTTGAACCGAAGGATTTCACTCCCCGCTGGCCTTTTTTCCTATGACTTACTGTAACAGTTCATTTTGTCCTTGCTCCATGCCATGATTTGCTTACAAATTGCCAAAGATTAGTGTTATTTCCTCTCGAAGTTAGATGACTAGTCAGCCTCGGAATAAATACCATCGATCATAATTCCAAGTGCGGCACTTGTACCGGCGGAATTGTCACCACCTCTGTGCTCTCCATCTTCCCACCTCTATACGCATAGGTAAACGTCCAGCCACTACCAGCCGCCCCATGTTTGCCCTTGTTGTCAACAACGACGATGCCACTCGAAACTTGCGGATATTTCCTCACCATCCGGAGGACAGCATCTTCTGCAGCCTCGGTCGGCGACATGCCACGCCTTAAATTCTCGACTGCTTGATAGCAAGGCAGAAACCTCATCATGATATCGCCATCGCCAGTTGCGCCACAGCCACCAACGTCCCCATCAACGTAGGAGCCGCTTCCGGTTATCGGTCCGTCCCCTACGCGGCCCGGTATCTTGTGCGAGGCACCGTTGGTGGTAGTGCCTGCAGCCATTGTTCCGTCTGCGTGCAGTGCAATGATGGAGAGTGTGTCGTGCGACGCTTGGCCGGTGGCTTCACCAAGGTTGTCTCCGACTTGTGGCAAATACGGACCGCAGGATGCAGATGAGTTGGGATTGACGTTGAGTCGATAGTTGGGTTGGCACTGGGCTTCTTTCCAGGCCAAGCACTGTTTAGCCGATGCTTCTGTAGTCAAATTCTCAACCTTGAAGCCGTTCTGGACCGCGAAATCCGTGGCAAGGTCTCCAGCCAGCATGGTATGCGTGGTATGCTCGAGGATATGCCGCGCAACAGAAATGGCATCCCGCACTCTGCGGAGGGCGGCAACAGCGCCGGACTTCATCGTCGTCCCGTCCATGATCATTGCATCAAGCGTCGTCTCACAATTCTCATCTGGAGAACCGCCGTAGCCAACGCTGCCGTCGCATTGGTTGTGTTCGCAAGTAATGCATCCGATTTCAACGGCATCGAGAGCTGTCGCTTTGTCACGTTGCAGAGCGTCAAAAGCAGCGTCTGTCGCAGCTGTAAAGTCCCCACCCCATGTATTGACGACCATTGGAAAGCCGGGCGAAGGACTTTGACTTCCGAGACCTGGCGATCCTAGGAGGAACAATGGCAGAGCAAGCGAAAGGCGCGTCATGGTGGAGGACAAGCAATGTTGATCAGAGCGGCTTGAACTGTGCAAGTCGAACAAAAGAGTGATACATGAGACTCGCTCATGAAAAGTTGTGGGGAACTGATTCGCATCAGCTCGCCAGGTCCATATGTGGAAGGTCGTTGGGCGCGCTGACTGATAACGGTCGTAAGTTGAAGCAGGGATAGGGAAGAAAGGCTACGTTCCAATCATTTCAGCCGGACCCAAAACACGTGAAACTGTCTGGCTTATATAAACCTCGGGTAAACAACCCCTCACCCGCCAAAACCCTCTCTTCTGGTTATTGCTGGTTTTTGCTTGTCTGCTGTTAACAGGTTGATACGTGTCGAATCCACAGAGAAAGGACAGAGCAATATCGGGGGCTCAATAGATAGATAGAGAAAACAAACAAAATCTGCGCTGCGACCATTACATGCTATAAAATGGAACCAGCTGCACCTGTATCCGCTCGTGACCAGTCCGGCTTGGACACGGTCGCCGACTTTTTGAAGACGACGGCTGATGTCTATCAAATCGCTGCCGCAATTCATGAGGCTGACGCATTGTCTGAGTCGACAACGGCGGGTTGTGACCTGTCAAGCTGTGCCGCTGTTTTGGGGTCTTCCATCCAGCAAATGGCAAAGCTTCTACAAGCAGACGCAAGTTCCACACAGAGTATCTTGCACCTGGTGCGCACTTGTCACAAGATTGGACAAGATCTCTCTGTGCATATAGAGCGTGCGCAGCCATCATTGTCGAAGGCCGATGGTGCTCAAGCCGATGTTGTCCAATTCTGTGTCCTTTGGCCTCGAGAAAACGTCGTTGTTCTTGGTTCACGCCTGTCGGAGCTCAATCAACAATTGAAAGCATTGCAGTCACACTACGAGTATGTATTGCCGCTGTTGTGTCTCATATTAGCCTGAACTGTGGCTAACATGCAGGGTCACCAGAAACGCCGACTCTGGCCTCGAGCTAGCTCTACCCGTAGCTCTGCTGTCTCTTCGCGATGAAACTCCCAGTAGTGACGTCGTATCTCCTTCGACTACAAATGATTCACTGGGCGTGGAACATTCAACGCCTCTTCACAAGAATGATGCAAAGGGCATGATGTCTAAAACCGGTGTGTCCAACCTTAACCAAGGTGGCGGGGTGAGGCTAGCTTCCGCCGGACTTGTCAATGACTTCCTTCTTGAAAGTCTCGCATACAAGAGCATGCTCGATCGCGAAGACGAAGTTACAGAAGCACACGGCCAGACTTTGGAATGGATCTTTGACGACACCGTTCTGAGCGACACGCATCAGAATGATTTCAGCAGCCAGTTCACATCGTGGCTGAGAACGCCAAGCCTCGGCTCGATCTACTGGATCACTGGCAAACCAGGTTCGGGAAAATCGACATTGATGAGGTTCCTCTCCCAACATCCCGTCTCGATGGACCACCTACAGCACTGGGCAGGAAGCCATCCAGTCTGCACGGCAGGTTTCTTCTTCTGGACCAGCGGCTCCCAAGAGCAAAGATCGCAGACGGGACTGTTGCGCTATCTACTTCATCAACTGCTCTCCGCCAATCCGGAGCTGATGCCCTCCACATTCCCAGAACTATGGCACAAATTGCGACACATGACTACTAAGGAGAGAATCAACCTCTCTTTGGAATGGACGGTTCTAGACCTGATGGCTGCATTCCATGCTCTTTTGGATGCAGCGCTGCCACGGATGAACATCTGCCTGTTCATCGATGGGCTTGACGAATTCGAGGGCGACCACAACGGTATAGTGGATTTCTTCAAAGCCATATCCGCCGGAGAAAATGGCCACGCTATCAAGATGTGTCTCTCCTCACGCCCGTGGGCTGTCTTCGAAGGTGCTTTCCAAAGCAGCGTCCCGAATGCACGCCTGCAGGATCTTACGTACGAGGACATGCACAGATATGCCAAGGATCAGCTGAGACGGAACGCGGCTATCAAGAGATTGTTCAAGAGTCGCACAGACTTGGGGCTTGACCTGGTTGAAGACATCGTGCAGCAAGCGGACGGGGTTTTCCTTTGGGTGAGGCTGGCGGTTGAGAGGATGTTAAGTCGCTTTCAGAAAGATGATGGCATGAACGAGTTGCAGATGTTACTGCAGAGCTTCCCGAGAGAACTAGACGACTTCTTCAACAAATTGGTCTTCGAAGACCAGACCGAGGCTCAAATCATGGACGCTGCAGCCATCTTCCAGCTGATGTGCGCGCGAGAAGTTGTCACGGATTTCATCAAGGACGAATCCTCAGCTTCTCTGACAATATGGGAGCTTGCGTTTGCCCTCAACGAAAACGACGATGAACCAGCACTCGAGCGCAATATCGAGGAAGCCACGGACGAGGAGATTGTGTCTCGATGCGAAGAAACAGCGATTCATGTGCTGAAACGCTTCTCTGGGCTTTTGACTCTCCATCGACGCAGGCAGGGTAATCTTCGGACAGGATTCGTTGATAGACAGGGCCGAGCTGGCAATGCACGAAGCCTCGCGGATCACAAGGTCAAGTACATCCACCGCACTGTACGAGACTGGCTCATGGACCCTGCCGGAGCATACGCCCGGCTGCAAAGCATGGGCAACCCTTTGTTTGATCCGCATCTTCGCCTGCTGAGATCCTACGTGCTGCGGCTCAAGTATCCGCTGGAGGAGGTCGAGCATCACCGCCGGCTGGACGAGTGGTATCCGGACATTGCGCTCGCCATGTCCCACGCAAGATACATTGCCAACGACCCGGAGCGTCTCCAGTGTCCGTTGCTTAATGCCATGAACAGTACTCTGTCGTGGTACTGGTTGACGAAGCACTCGGATCCGTTTGATCACTGGGCGAGGAACTCGTTTGGCTCGTATGAAGTGCGCATGAAGGCTCCTCCTATCCGCCACCCCTTTTTGTTTCTCGCTGTCAAGTTTGGCTTGACGGGGTATGTTCGTGGGGAGTTGGAATCTAAGCCACTGTGCAAGGTAAGCCAGGCCCTATCTGTCTTGACCAATCCAAGAACATGAACTTACTAAATCTGAATCTGTAGCAGGGCCTATCGGATAAAGATGGTTTGGAGGACCAGGCTGATGATGATCGGCGCCCGACACCGCTGTTGTCATACGCGACAGAGTTCCTCTGCTCTCGAAACAAGACCATCTTCCCTCTTTCGAACCCTCGTCTTGTAGAGTACCTCCTCACGCATCCTTCGCAGGGGGATTTAGGGCCAAATTCCCACTACACAGACTTCAACACTCTGAAGCCAACGACTCCTTGGCTCACTTTACTCCGCCACCTACGCAGCGCTCATCGACGGGGATGGATTGAACACTACGACATTGACCCGCAGGGTACAGCGCGATGGGCTCTCATTGTGCGGCTTTTTATCGAAGTAGGCGGCGCTGATGTAGACGCCGTGATGTTGAAGGATGCTTGGGACCCGGAGATTACAGCTGTAGGAGTTTTTGAGCTGTTGGAGGATACTTACGGGGCAGTGGAGGTCCAGGAAATCAAGGCTCTTTTGAAAGAAAAGCAGCAATCGGCTAAGGTTATTTTCAAGTGATGTGTTGAATACAAGATTCACCGCCAGCTTCGAACAAGTATCGAGACTCGTCACAGCCCATAAAGGTCGTCAATTCTTCTTGAAATTAACTGATTTGCTTCAATATCCTGTTCTTCGATTCACTTTGTTAATGAGATCGCGCCCCTCACTCAATCTCTCAAGGTTCAGCCTAAAGATATCCAACACACGCTGGTAATACGCATTCGACGCGCCACTGATATGGGGCGTGATGGTGACGTTCTTCGCCTTGAACAGCGGGTGGCCGTCGGGCAGCGGCTCGGGGTCCGTCACATCGAGGGCCGCACCGCGAATCAACCCGGTATCAAGAGCCTCGATGATGTCGTCCGTGTTGACAATGGGGCCGCGCGCAATATTGGACACGTAGGTGCGCTTCTTGGACAGGACCTCGAACTCGGGCTTGGAAATCAGATGGTGCGTCTTGTCGGTGAGCGGCACGGCGATGACGAGCAGGTCCAGGCCCGACGCGAGGAACTCGTGGATTTCGGCCGTGGAGCCGCCCGAGAACCACTTGCTCGGGAGGACGCCGTCGGGGTCTCCGAGCCCGGCGGGCGAGTACGAGTGGTCTTTCCGGGATTCCGGCGTTGTGCGCGGGTTCAGGGTGTAGGCGTGGACGTCCATTCCCATAGCCTTGGCCACGCGGGCGGTCTGACGGCCGATGCTGCCGTACCCAAGTATTCCACTTGCAAGCTTTAGATGGGGCGTATGTTTGAATCTCATGGCTCGACTTACACTCGCTTGCCAACTGCGTCCTCTGAGTTTTCAGGGTTGTCTGCAATGCGCTTCCATTTTTGTTCCTTCTGGAACTCATAGTACGCCGGTACTTTGGGATGTTAGTGCTCGCAAACGGGCCATTGGACGTAGGTTGTGAACTTACGATGATGTTGGAACGAGAGGAAAGTGGTGATGATCCATTCGGAAATTTGAGGCCTGCATGGTAGCATCAGCATGTTGACACGATCAAATCCCACAACCGCGTAGTGCCTCACCCGTGAACTCCATTTGCCGTGCAAAACGGAATATTTGTGTCTCTGTAAAAGGGCTTGGGGATAATGTGGTTGGCGCCCGCACTCGTGAGCTGGACGTATTTGATGTGAGGCGCCTGCTCCACGGTCGGGAGCACCGTTGATGTGAGGAACACGGTCGTGTCCTTCCACTCGTCTTCATCGAAATCCCCTCCAATCTTTTCTCTACCCCACGGAACCTCGTAAAGATTGATCTTGAGGTCGGGGAACTGCTTGCGGATGGCCTCAATTGACGCGGCCGGCGCAGCGTGGGTGGTGATGATGATGGCCTTGTGCCCCTTGAGGGTCTTGTTGCTGTTTACCCTGATCAACGTCATGGTCGAGCCGTGCTTCTCTTTTTCCGCTTTCGATATATCTTGACGGGGCGATGCTGAGAATGGCGGAGGTTTAAAGGCTGTGATAGCTGCAAGTCGGAGAATGACGAGGCCTTATCAAGATGACAAATCGGCATCATGGCAGCGCTGGGGTTTGGCGCGAAGGTGGGGCAAAGTGACGCCTTGAGGAATGTCGCATCGCCAGTGGATGGACGGCGCAGAGCTGGGGCAGTTTCTCTCAGTTTGGTGCGAATGTTGTCATTGTGGGAGTGGGATGTGGGATGTGGGATAATATTTATTAAGTGCCGGTTTTGGGTTGCTTTCACTGGCTTCGAAGACGAAACAGAAGAAAGACATAATAAATTCGTGCGAATTGTGTTACTAGCAAATCCACCGGTGATTCGTCTCGCTCGCTTCCAATACAACTAGCGTAAGGAACAGTTGCACTCTCATATCGACCTAGGCTACCTTTCTGTACGTACGAGCTCATCCGCGGGATTGATCGCCGTTCACATCAGAGGGGCCACCGAGGATACCTGGACAGCTTTGCCTCGACAAAAGTTAACCTCACATGTGAAAAGGACGAGTTATTTATGGAAATAAAAGCCATTTGCGCAGCTACCGAGGCACCGTAACAAAGCCGTTGGGATCCAGTAATTACCTAGGCCTACATAGTCCCTGGCTAAGCCACCGCCAAAACTCCAGGTGTGGCGTGGGCTTTCCAGTGGGCGTCTTCCACGCGACACCACTGAACGAACCATGGTCCTTGCAGCCTGGAGTCAGCCCACGACCAATTCAAGGCTCCCACGAGGCTCAGCATCCCAACAAAGAGTGTCGTGACAATGCCACCGACGGTCAGCTTCAGCCGCGCGTCAGCTTCTTATATGGCTTCCGCCTCGCCGTCATCGACAGCACCAGAAGCTACCTCACACTGATCACCGTCACCATTGCCTTGCCATTCTATCCACCGTCAAATCATCACCACCAAATCACCCCCCGCGTCATCGCTCATGGGTGCCGAAACCATCCCGAGTCCTCCGCCAGCTACTTCTCCTCCTCCCACAACGCCTCCTCCGCTGGACATCTCCTCGCCCTCCATCCCCACCTACACGGAATCCGACCATGACCCGCTCCTCGTGCGAATCGAGCAGGCCAAGGCCCTGAAGCTCCCCATCCTCCACGTTCCCGAACACGATCTTACATGGCGGCGCTTGAACGCCGATCCACCCTCGGCCGAATACGAAGCGTTCTGCGTTGCAGAGGACATCGTCAGCGCCTTCTTCTCTGCTATAGCGGTCGGCCACGATGACGTCGTGCGCAACTTCGTCGCCCGCGGCCTCGTGTCGCCGGACACGACCAACGAGCTCGGGGAGACGCCGCTCCTTGCTGCGGTGCGCGCCGGGAAGACGCCCATGGTCAGCACGCTCGTCGCCCTCGGCGCCACCGTGGATGCCTTCGGTCGCTCGCTGTCTTCTACCCACAAAGGCGACGGGTTTCCCGACCGCACGCCGTTGCAGTCGGCCGCCGAGCAAGGCCACCTCGCGCTCGTCAGGGTGCTGATGGAGGACTACGGCGCCGACGACGGCCTGATGGCCCCCGACGGCGCCATGGCACTGCGACTGGCCGCCATGAACGGCCATCGCGAGATCGTCGAGTACTTGCCCGCGCGGCGGGGCGGCTCATGGCTGCGGTGGAAGACGGCGCACGCGGAAGAGATGAGGCGCGTGCGTCGAGCATTGAGCAGCATCCTCTACTTCGTAAGGGTACTGGTATACGAGCTCCCCAAGTGTCTGGTCTACGACATTCCCACTCACATCGCCAAAGCGGCGTGGCGACGTCGCCATCGAGCTGCTGCGTGGTGTAAGAAGCTGCCGTCGCGGGCCAAACGGTTCGCCATGAGACTGCCCAGTCGTCTAAAGCACGGCGCTCAGAGCGTCTGGAAGGGCGCCAAGGAGATCCCTCAGCTGTTGAAGGAGGTAGCTCTCGCGCTTTGGAGGCTCCTCAAGGCCATCCCTGGCGCCATCAAGGCTTTCCTCCTATGGATAGGCCGGGGACTCAAGAGCGTGGGCAAGGCCATCTTCAGCGTGCTCGCCCGAGTGGTTTCGTTGCTGCACACGGCCCTCTCCGCCGTGCTGTCCTTCTTCCGCAGCATCACCCTCAAGGACGTCTGGGACGGCATCTGCTCCGTGCTCCGGGCCATCTTCATCGACACGCCACAGGCCATTTTCGGCGTCTTCGTGTCGTTTGGCAAGATGACGTACGAGGTGATGGTGAGATTGTTCGGCTGTGTGGGGTGGATACTGTGGCACATTGGCGTCGTGATCCTGGAGTTCTTTGCCTACCTTCCACGCATGGTGTGGCGTTGCTTCGCGGCCATCGGACGATCGATCCGGCGCGCGTATCAGGAGGTGATGGCGTATTTGGATCCCAAGCGGATGTGAGCGCAGGACTGTAATGCTAATTTGGGCGCGTCTCCCTTGTAAACAATTTGGAAGAATCGGTTGGCATTCCTTCGATGATGGGTAACGGGCAAGCAGTCCTGGAGCTGGGCTTCTAGACAAATCTTGCATATACAAACCAGATGAGTGACCGTACCAGAGGGCGATGAGATATAAGCGAAAATTATTTCCCGGAAATGAACCAAGGCCCACCATGTCACAGAGAAATTCCTACCAATGCTAAAAGAATGTGCTACTGGACCTCGTAGCCAGTTATAGGTAAAATCCTACAGGAACCCTTGGGAACGCAACAAACTTGGGCGAGCAGTTCCAACGATATTCTCCCCGAGAGTGAAAACGTCAGAATAGGTAACATACTATCTTAGGAACATGGAAGCGGAGATGGCGTGCTGATACAAGGTCGAAACTGGCAAATGTTTGTTATTAGAGCGTGGCATGCGTTGTCTTGGTCCAACTCAACCGAGAATGCAGTAGTCCAAAACACCCACATTCTTAACCACTGAGACACGAGCACCCCTGATTTCCTTAACAATTATACACGAAGATTATATACTAGCTAGCTCTAATTCTAGCCTCAATACTTGACTCTAATTCCCCTAGCCATACCATAACCACTCTAGCTACCAATTTTCTTCCTTCCTCTCTTTATTTGTTTTCCCTCAATCAACTAAAGTAATAGTATTATGTCTACGATGCGGGTATATACTCGCTCAGTTAGACATGGAAGGCTCCCAATCTCCCCAGTTCCAACGCCCCTAGCACCAAATTGTCTCCATCTCTCGCGTCTCCGATCCGTACAGCAGTCTAGTAGACACGTAGCATTGCAGTATCGCGGCATTACCGTCACCATGTACACAGGCCGTCACCCAACCTTGAAACCCAGCCGTGTCCCTCTTCTCATCCTACAGACGGCTTTACTGTCGGTCATTAGCAGCACGGGAAGTGCTTGAAGCTTCTTCGCATTTTTCAAGATGGTTCGCCATCTGTTCCTCTCGTTTCTCTTGGCGTACAGCCTGACTTGTTGGCGGGCCAGTGCGTCGCCATGTCTTCCTAAGCCGCCTAGATACTGTAAGTCGCTCGGTTGGCCTTGCTGTGCTCGGCTGAATGAACCCAAGGCTCCCGAAAGGAGTGGCAGAACGACATTCTTCTCAAGTTCATGTTACAAGTTGACTGGCATCCGCAAGATGTCTGCACGCCTGGCCTCGAGTTTGTTGTCGTTGACCCCGGTGGGATGTGAGTTCTTTATCTCTCCTAATCAGCCAGGCAGTTGCTAAGATCTCTCCCTCATCAGGGGTGAGATATTTAGTTATGGTTCACCAAAGACCCTCGCGGGTTACTCTACCAAAAACACTCAGATCTCCCACGAAGCTGCTTTTACTGCCACCAACCACAACCTGACTGCTACCACTCCCGCCAACTACAACTCAGCTGTTGCTACCTTCACCGAGCACGATCCAAACTTCAATACAACGAAAACCAGTCAGGATAGTGACGCTTCAACCTTGGCGAATAACCTCCCCCAAAGCGCCTCCACTATTGCAAGAACCTCTTCGGACGACACCAAAACCACCCTAGGCCACAAGACGCCAGTCCTCACAGGAAATGTCCCCGAAGATACCAAAACCGTGTACGAGGCCATCTCCACCGTCACCGAGTACGGCCCAGATGTCGCCGTTACGGAAGTCGTCATGGGTAGCGAGACCTCTATCCTCATTCCTAGAACTGTTATTCGCACTGCTGCCGCCTTTACCACGACGCTCCCAACCTCGTTCCGCACCATCGATACCACCGAGGTCGAATATCCCGAAGCCACCACGACGAGGACCATCACAGTGGGCTCAACGACGAAGACGGTTTACGAAAACACGCGGACCGAAAGCATCGCTACGGCCACTACGTTCGATGCGCTTCCCAACGCCATCTCGACGTGCGTGGACGTTCGGATCACGGGAACCAATGTCCACACCGTCGTCACCGGCGCGCTTGTGCGATACTTGCTGCGAGAAACGATAGTCGATAAGGAAACACATACAGTGATCATTACGCTTGATCCTGCTGTTGCGAACACGGTATTTGACTACACAGCGACCGAAGAAGAGTTCCCAACCCGCACGGTTGTAACAGTCAATGAACCAAGCGCCACTGAGCTCCTAACCATACCCACAACGACCAAGACGGCATATCAGGCCATTGCTACAAAGTTCATCTCGGTGATCACAAGTACTAAAACAGACATTGTAACGTCATCTACTTTCACGACTCATGACTTGACTACCGAAACTAGTAAGTACAGCATCACCGACATTCGAGGCCAGCACTGATATCAGCTAGTTACCGCCGTGAGCACTGAGGCGACTACCGTCTTCACCACAACCATCACGCAGTTCCCCATGGCCAAGCGCGCTCCCGCCACGACCTTGACAGCTCTAGTAGTCGTCACAGGGTGCCCCGAAGATGCCTGGGTGGACGAGTTCGGCGAGGACCACTTCCACAGCGCCTGTTTGTGTCTTCCTGGGCGCCTTGCATTCAAACGAGCTGCTGCCACACAGATGGGAAGGGTTTATAAGCGTGCCGTCACCTTGACTCTCCCATTCATGGCCACGACCACCCTCTTCAACACCTCGACAGAAACGCTGGTCATTGGCGACGCTACGACGCTGCCAAGGAGCACGCTCACGCGGGATGTCACGCCGACAGTGCAGCTCGTTCCCATCGCCGACACCACCGTCACGCACGTCTCCATAGGGGACGCCAGGGAGGCTACGACTGAAGTCACGTTTACCGATCGAGAGACAGTTTACGGCGTTTCTACTGTGTTTGGCCAGTCGGACGTCACTCAGAGTTCCGACTATGTCGCCGTCCAGACGCAAAACGCTGCCACGGACCAGACGCAGAATGTCGAGGAGACGTCAACGTCTTATTTCACTTCCATCCACAAGATCACGGTTAATTTACAACACTTTTATCGTCCCACGATGAATCAGACAGTGCATGATGTTCTAACCCGCACCACTCCCGTGGCTGTCACAGACGTCCAGAAACACATCCTGACCAAGACCATCTTCACCGATGCGACGACAACCTTGTCCGTGGAGCCAACATCCACCGTGGGCGTCATCACAACACACACCGAATACACCATTCTCACCGTCAACGACAATTCGACGAGCACCATCACGACGACACAAAAAGTAGTACAGACAATAACGGACTACGCCGAGGCCACGGTGACGTGCCGCATGCCGATCCTCAACGGCGGCTTGGAGACGGACGAGGACGTGTGGAGACTCTCAGGCAACGACCAAGTCGACGCGTCCATCGTTTCGCCGGGCTACACCTCCGACTTCCTGCTGATGTCCGACAACATGTTCCGGTACCGCCTCCTAGAGGTGTTCCAGAACATGCGGACGTGCGGCGGCGTCAAGTTCGCGTGCGACTACAACTGGCTCTTCAGCAACTACTACGAGACGGTCATCAACGGCACGACGTACGTGCCCTACGTCCGCTTTTACTTCAACAACGAGCTGGTGAGCAATCGCTTCCCGGTCGGGCCGGAGGAGGTCGGCGTCTGGATGGATGGCAGTTTCGAGTTCACGTCGTCGCCCAACGGGCGGGATCGCATCTGGATCGATGCCTCGAGTCCTCAGCCTCGGACTGGGCCTGGAGGCGGAGACAACTTTCTGTCTGTTGACAATATTCGGTGCTCGCCCGTGCTCGGATAAGTCGTGTGCTGAATGGGCCAAGCGTGGGGATTTTCGGACTGGAGGCCACAGCTCTTGCAACAAGACGTCACTTGATACATCTGCGCACGTCTTGTGGCGACCCCAAGTCAACGGTGCTCGGGCGAGTCTGCTCCAGCGGAATATATCTTTTCTGATTAACAAGCCTCGTGGCCTATGTCAAGGTTAGGTTTATCAGGCAATTTTACTCCCTCCCGGTTTCAATGGGGTTCAGAGAAGCGCCGTATTCCAGCAGTCAGGTCACTTTGTTCCCTGAAGCTGAGGAGATACAGGTTCATTTCGATGCTCGACGATGCTCTTTACCGACCGACGACCGGCATTGGATCTGGAAAGATTTTATAAGCGTAACCGCTTGAATCCAAACAAGGACAGGCCTTTTTTTTTCTTTGTCTCTATTTTCCATCTTGAACATGAAGCAAACACTATGAGCAGTCTTTGTTTAATCTAATATTAGTTAAAGTGATACTATAATTCTAAAAACATAGATTTTAGGGCTATCCATATTAGTCCACTTAAGTGGCAGGTAATTTTTTTTAGGGCTTTATTAGTTAAATTATCTATTTACCATTCTTAATATATTGAAGTAAATGCCTCAAGCGTGGACTTGACACTGGTATTCCTACGAAGACTTGCCAGGGCAGGAGTCGAATCCGATGACGAATGCTGAGTACAAGGTGCGGATCAAACTTGCAGATTGATTCGAATTCTCATTGGTGGACATATTCATCCTGTTTCAAACAGTATAACCCAGCTGCTAAGCATGCAAGCAGGCATGGTTGCATGCATCCATGTCACTTGTCAGGGACGCACAGGACTGCCAGTTTATCGATCGATCCCCTTGTTTCATCTTGACAAGACCACCTAGGATGAGACCATGTTCAAGAGAAAAGTTGGACACGCCTAGCGATGGCACAAAGACTGGAGTAAGGCTGTCGTCGCTTCTCCCACCGTCCGGTGCACAACGTCGACTTGTCACCTCACATCACGGCGAAGACAGCACGACGTGGTGACATTAATGTGGCTTTCAACCCGCTCGCTTCTACGACTGCAGCTATAAGTCAGATAGACACGGCACTCAAAAACATTCACTTTGCGCAATGGAGATCTCAGGTTGGCATTTCCAAAAGGTGGTGCTTCGCTTTTTTTGTTTAAATGCGAGGTCATATATACAGCAGAAGATTCAATAACCACTCCCTGCCTAAAAGGTAAGGCTTCCATGCATCAAAGCCACACGCTCTACGTGTTTCTTCAGTACTCGTGGGAGGAGTCTCAGGACTCGTCGTCCATCAAACTTAGGCACGGATGGGAGCGACGTTGCGGCTGCGGACGTCACGGGCGTGCTGGCGGACCTTCTTGCTGCGCTTGGCCTTGCGGCGGCTGCTGCAGCCAGACCCAGAGCTTGGGGTAGCACTGGGAGTGGCAGTGGGCGCAGCGGCCTCGACCGAGGTGGTGTCGATGACGATAGGAGCGACGGACTCGGAGACAGCTTGGGTGGCAGAGGCAACGGGGGCCTCAGTGGTGACAGCGGCCGCCTCGGTGGTGGCAGCAGCGGTGGCAGCGGCAGAAGTGGCAGCAGCAGTGGTGGCAGCAGCGGCGGTGGTCTTCACAGCGGAAGCAGCACCAGTAGCCTTGGCGGTGCCAGTGGTGGGATCGGCGCTGCTGGCGATGGAAGAGATGGCCTGGTCAACCTCGGTGGCGCCAGCGATCAGGGTAGGACCGGGGATGGGGTAGTCAGTGAGGGTGGTGTAGATGTTGAACAGGATGCCAGCGTCGTCGGCGCTGTAGAGCTCGGTGCCGAGAACACCCTCGGGCTCATCGGAGCCGGAACCGGTTATCTCCAGGTTGAAGCACTGGGGGTAGTTCTGGGCACCATCCTCCTGGCCACCGGAGTGGAGGGCGATGATCTCGTGACGGAGGACGTAGAAGCCGGGCTTGATACCAGTGGGAATCTGAACCATCCAGCCAATGCCGTTCTCAAGGAGCTCGTCAGCGGCGTAGGTGCCGGGGCTGCTGGTGCCGTCAATCAAGCCCTTCTCGCTGATCTTGAAGAACTTGAGCTCGGTCTTCTCGACAGTCTCACAGCCGGCATCACCGCAGGAAGCAAGGTAGTCGAGGACGGGGCCCTTGTGGGACTCGGGCCAGGTATCCCACTGAAGGTAGATGCTGTCACCAGCGGCAACGGCAGCGTGGCCCTTGGCGTTGACGGCGTTCTTATGGCAGATAATATCGGCATCACCGTAGGCGGAGGGGGCGACGAAACCATTGTCGGTGGCATTCTGAGCCCAGCCAACAACGACGGGAGGGTCGCTCGAGTAGGGCAGGGTGAAGACATCGTAACCGGCATACGAGGCACCGTTGATGACAATGTTGTTGACGTGACCGTGGGCGGCAACAGTGGCGGCACCGGCCAGCATGGGAAGAAGAGTCTTGAAGGAAGGCATCTTTGCGAGGTGTTGAGATTGAGAGAGTCGGGTGAACTTGAAGAATCTGTAGAAGTTGGCGGTGGTGAATGAATGCGAGATGATCCGACTAGCGGGTTTAGAGAATGAAACGACTTCAATCAATGAAGCGAATGAATGGAATGGAAAGAAAGCAAGACCTCAAGGAGGGAAAAGGGAGTGGAACTGAAAGCTGCTGGAATAAGCCTGGGGAGAAAGAGAAGGGAAGAAGACGGTGGATGATCGAGTTGTCTTATATCCCGCTTCCCTGGGTCTCTTCCCGCCCCTTGTCGCCAGCTGTCAGACATGCTTGTGAAAAGGGACGAAAGAGCCGCATCTGGAACGCCTAGGTCTGCAGACGGGTCAGTCCTCAATTCCGGGGCCATGGGTGGTCGGGATGAGATACCGTGAAGGGATAGCGGCCGGTGTGCCACGCCGTTTCAGCATCCGGGGCCATGGGCCGGCCAAGACACGGCCATAGTTGGTCGGTAGTATTGGGGCATCCCAGACAATTCCAGGATGGGTATTGGACATGGGCGTCTCGTTTCCTACGCGACAAGGCCAAGACGATAATGTCGAGGCTTGGGTGTTCAGAAAGGAGCATTGATTTCCGGAGGTCAGGTATAGACGTCCGAGCCAGAGCTAGATCTTGCTCCGTGTGTCGTGGAATTCGCCCATCGCGATCTCGCCTGGGTTCCGTAGCGCCAACGGGGTCAGATCAGGTGGGACGGTCTGTACGAAGTACCCAAGTGCGTTCGTATCATGTATGCGCCTATGCGAGAATACTAGAAGAAAGGGCGCTTGCTTCTTCCGTAGGCGAGTTCATCCCATGTTGGTAAGGGGCGAAGCTGGTTGGGCCACGCTCAGCAAGGCTGCATCTCCGGTCTGGTCGTTTGGCGAGTGCAGTTGTACCTGAAACTAGAGGATTGTGGCGACCGGGGTAGAGGATAGGGATGATGTAGATCCATGAACGAGATAGAGCATCATGGAGATGGAGATGGAGGGTAAGAATCTGAGAGGTGGAGGCGCTCGGCTACGACGTGCCTTAGGCGTCATGCAGTTGTCAGCACCGAGCGACGAGGTACGGCGGGTACCTTGCAGCGCGTCCCAGCGGCAAGAGGAACATCAGTCAATGTTTTGCCAACACGTGGTTACCCCCTCTCGTCTCTGGTTCACTCGTCGATGAAACAGGCGTGAATCAAATAATGGAGGGGCGGCTGACCTACACAATCACACCGCAAGATCTACACGTAAGACGATCGCGAATCTTTTGACACTTTGCGAGATGCGAAAAGATGGAAACACCCCGAGACAGTTTCGACGTTGAACGGTTCGGCACCCGTCGCAAACAACTGCCAGCAAGTATCGCGTGTTGTGACGTGAAAAACAGCCCAGGCCCCAGACTCTTCGGCTTCTGCCTCTGTCTGCTTCGGCTTCGTCTTCGTCTTCGGCTTCCAGTAAACGCAATCGATAGTCTGTCTCGCTCGGCAATCGCTGGACGTTGCCGCCGTACATCTATGCTCGCAGCCCTGGGAGATTAACTCCTCGCTTGCCCAGACCTCGATGCTTTTTCTAAATTTTCCCCGACGCCGCTCTCGTCGAGTTTTCGCATTGCATCTCTTCCCTAAGCGTAATTTCCCCCGTCCCCTATTCCGCCCAGCGCCCCAATCTGCCAAGCACCACGACAATGTCATGCTCTCCCAAAAGCAATTGAACCACGGCCCCCGATCTCCCTTCCTCATTCCTACATTCCCGCTTGAAACACACGGTGGACTGAGGCCATCGCCAAATGTTCTGGTCTAGGGCTCAACTTCAGACGCAGGCGGGGGCCTCGCCTGCAGACCTGGAACAGGGGGCGTCGCCATCACCACGCAGGGGCTCGCAGCTCGACGGCGATATCCCTGTCCGCCGTGGCCGCGGCGCCGAGGCCAAGTCGGCCGACAAACCTGCATCCGGCGGCAATGTCGACGAGGGCGGGCGCCTAGAGCCCAGCGAGAAGCTGACCCGCCACCAGCTGTTTTACGTCCTGGTGCTGGACGGCTTCGGGGGCATGGTCCTCTCAGGCGGCGTCAATTTTGCGCTGGCTTACGGTACGTCAACAAGGACTCCTTGTCTGAGCCGTTTGGCGTCTTCCGGCAGCTAACTCCCCTAGTCATGTACACCACCCAGGACACAGTCAAGAGCCCCATCAGGCTCTTCCAGCTGCCCAACACCCTTGCCGGCGATGCCGCCGTCACCATCATCGTCCAGTGCATCCTGACCTGGTTCGTGGAGAAGGGCCTGGTCGCCTACGACCTCTCGCGCCGCTCCGTGCAGCCCATTGGCTTCATCCCGAAGCCTACGCTTCCATGGCAGCGACGGCTGTTCTTCCTACCCGCGTCTGATACCGACATCGAGGACAGGCCTCCATCCGGCATTGCAGCGATAATTCAGCAGGCGCTGCGAGGCTTCCTGCTCGCTGTCGTCGGCTTCGTGCTGCTGTGGCCCGCTGGCGTGGGCATATTGACCGCCTTGGGCGAACCGGCCGGCGGCGACTACACCTACGCCGACCGGTGGACGCCGCAAATATTCAAGCTGATTCTTGGCGGTGTGCTTGGCTTGTTGACCACGCCATTGATGGCCGCGTTCTGGCTCATCAAGGCAGGGTGGGAAGGCAAGTCGCAACGCACCGTCAAAGCATGACAGTCGATGCAGGCGATGTACCTTCTAGCGATCTCTTCGGCCCATCACCCGTAGGCTTGCAACATTATCTCACAGCAAGTTTCGTTTGCTCCTTGGGTGCCACTGTCTCAGTGTGGATCGGCTCCAACGGAAACATTGACGACCTTAGACCACACCAAGGCATGTGCGTGTCGGATATTTCACTGGCCAGCGGTAGGAAACATCCACATCACGCAGTGGAGATCTTAATCCTCCATATATTGGGTGTTTCGCGTTGAAAGGCGTCCGTTCAACTTGTCGATGCAAGATTCGCCAGCGGTAGTGCCAACACACGCTTAACACATCCATTGGCGGAGACATTTTTCCGCTTGTGCAGCCAAGCTACTGAACATCTGGGAAGATCTGTACTTAGTAGGTTGCAGTAAAACCGACACGGCAATGGACGCGTACCACCTCTGTGACCGATGGAAAGCGAATTCAGGCATCATCCATGTCACAAAACGGCTGCATAAGCTTTGACGAATCACAGGTGAAGTTTTCACTGGATTAGCAGACGCTTCTCATTCTCTGAATTGAGACCAAGCGGTGGTCCAGTATTCTTTTTCCTTCTAAGCCATAGATAATTTTCGGAATATACTTTGTAATAGATGCTTTATCATCTGGGCTATGACGGTGTACAGGTGTGAAACGAAACCCCGCAGTATCACTAGAAATAAAAATGAACAGACGAGTGAAAATGAACCAACTTCGGATACATCATTGAATCCGTCACCATCGGTTGTAGGCTCTGGATTTTAGAATCGAGAGTCGCCTCTAACTTTTAACCTGACAGAAGTTCGGTTGTTGCTACACGTCCTCTGAGGGATCAACCATCCAAAATTGACATTGTTCAGCTGGTTGGCGAAATAAATGGATCGTAAAGCTTGGTTGAATCGAGTCCGGTTGACTCCAGTCTTTCGCTTGGTTGCTCGGTGAAAGGACACTGTTTAAGCTGCGATTTATCACTTCTGCGGTGAGTCTCAGCACCACAGGACTACAGCACCGACGGTAACATAGAAGCACATGTCTAAATTTGACTCGATGACCACGAAGCGGCAACATCATGTAAAGAAAGAAGACAAACCAGGCCAGTCTAGATCACTTCATTGCGTCAGTCGTCTCATGATACCGGGTAGCAGTATTGGACATAAGTGGCTAGACAAGTGGAGACTATACACCAACCACCACAACAACCTTGACAACCGACACGCCCGTCGCATCTTCATAGCTACAGCTCGATCTCAGCTACGTCATCACCTTTTGCAATGGCGCTGACAGGCCTTTTGAGAAGTTCGCTCATAGCACTCGCGGCATCCCTCGCCGCAGCGCATTTGCATGGCGCCAACACCGAAACCCAGGCCTTCCACAGCGGAGCGACGCGTCGGCTGAGCTTCGACGCTTCCCCGCCTGCCATCAACATCTCGGTGCCTATTGACCACTTCCACAATGATTCCATCTACGAACCTCACTCAGACGGGGTGTTCCCTCTGAGGTACTGGTTCGACGCCAAGCACTACCGCGCCGGCGGCCCCGTCATTGTTCTGGCCTCCGGGGAGACCAGTGGCGAGGACAGGCTGCCGTTTCTCGACCACGGCATCCTCGCCATGCTGGCCAAGGCGACCGGCGGCGTCGCGGTCGTCCTGGAGCATCGGTACTACGGCACCAGCTTCCCGGTTCCCGACCTGCGCGCCGAGAACATGCGGTTCCTGTCCACCGAGCAAGCGCTCGCCGACACGGCCTACTTCGCCCAGCACGTGCGGTTCCCCGGCTTCGAGCACCTGGACCTCACCGCGCCCAGCGTGCCGTACATCATCTACGGCGGATCCTACGCGGGCGCCTTCGCGGCGTTTGCGAGGAAAGTGTACCCCGACGTCTTCTGGGGCGCCATCTCGTCCTCGGGCGTCACTGAGGCCATCATCGATTACTGGGAGTACTACGAGGCGGCGCGGCTGTTTGCGCCCGGGGATTGTGCTGCGACGACGCAGACGCTCACGGATATGGTGGATAATATTCTGCTGGGCGATGACAAGGACGCGGCGCAGCTGCTCAAGGAGGCGTTTGGTCTGGAGGAGCTCCGGGACGACGACTTTGCGAGCGCCATCAGCCGGGGTATTACGGGGTTGCAATCCTCGAACTGGGACCCGGAGCAGGACAGCTCTGACTTTGGGTTCTACTGCAGCAGCATTTCTTCCGACCATATGCTTTTCTCTAGCACCCGCCACCTGGTCCCAACCGTGAAGCGTCTCCTCTCGGCGGGAGGTTACAAGGCGCAGGCCGAGTCGCTCACGAACCGTGTGCTGAACTACATCGGATACATCAGGTCGCACCTCAGAACCGATCTCAGCACATACTGCAAGGGTAAGAGCGTCGAAGAGTGTTATACTAGCCGAGGGAAAAACGATCGCATCGATCTTGACCAGGGGATGGCTCGGAGCTGGGGATATCAGACATGCACCCAGTAGGTTCCCTGCCGACATATTCTACCCATTTAATGCTCACCGATTTCGCAGATGGGGTTACTTTCAAACCGGTTCTGGCGTTCCCAAGGACCAACTGCCCCTTGTCTCCCGCCTGATCGACCTTGAGTACTCCACCATTCACTGCAGAGAAGGCTTCAACATCACGACGCCACCGAACATCGACTCTATCAACAAGCTCGGTGGCATCAACTTTACGTATCCTCGAGTAGCATTCATCGACGGGGCTGTTGACCCGTGGCGGGCTGCTACGCCTCACCGCATTGGTCTCCCGGAGAGAGCTTCGACTGTGAGCGAGCCGTTTATTCTCATCGAGCATGGCGTTCACCATTGGGATGAGAATGGGTTGCTTCCAGGTGATGCCTCGATAGATTTGCCTCCTCGGTCGGTGGCCGAGGCCCAAGAGAAGGAGATTGAGTTTGTCAAAGCGTGGCTGAAAGAGTGGGCGGAACTGAAGAATAACGTCGACAATTATCCTAGCGACTTGTAGGCTAAGCTGCTTATAACGCGTTGCATTTCGATACTCACGCAAGCAGAGCTATACATTGCTTAGGGCACACGCGCTCAGATTGAGCGCTTGCGATTCCAAACTATCTGTAATAAATCGAAGGGGATTTATCGCGTATTTATGAAGGGGTAAGTCAGTGGTATATACAAGGGAATTATTAAGAGGTCTGCTCACTTGACCAGTCTAGTTATCTATGTGAACTTCCATCGTTAGTCTCGACAAAGGGTTAACATGAGCTGTATAGCAAAGAAAAGAACCGTACGGCTTATGTGACTTGAGCGAAGAAGACTACCAGCCGTTGCTATCCCCTTAAGTGGTGGGACACTCGTCGCACTTGTAGCAATCAAGATCATTCCACATCACCGAACCCGTCGCGCCTAGCGTGATGCCATCCTCGGCCAGCGAATCGTATCCCAGTGCACAGATGGGACTTCCGTAAAAGTCGGCAAACCACGCAAAGGCCTTGCAGTTGATGGCCTGCTGGTAGCACAGCTTGGCGCAGTCCTCAATGGAGTTCTGGTTGGGGCTGGCGAACCGCGCCCGCCCCCACCACGTGTACCCCTTGACGCCGAACGCCGAGCACGTCGTAGGTGCCTGCGGCACCGGATCGCGGGGTACGCATGTTGCGAGGGCGGTTGGGACTACACCGCCGGGGCAGGTAGTCTAGGGCGTGAGGGTGCCGGTCGAAAGCGTCCGGGTGGCCGGGCGGGAGCTGGTCGTCGTCGGGGCGGTCGTCGTCGCTGGCGCCGAGGCCGTGGAGTGTGTCGAGGGGCTCAGGGTCGCAACCACGCTGGACGTCAGGCTGGGGCTTCCGTAGTCGATGACGGTGTCGTCGATGGTTGCGGGCGTGACCTTGTTGGACATGAAGATGGAGTCGATGTACAAGACGGTGCTCCCGCCGGTCTGGCAGGTAATGGCGAACAGCAGGTCTGCCGTGGCGGCCGTGGCGGCGACCTGGCTCACGGTAGTCGCCCACGCCAGACTCGAGCCCGCGGTGATGGACAGGACCTTGACACTCTCGCTCCCAAGCGAAACCTCCAGAGTGCAAGCCCCGGCGCCGGACACGCTGACGACGGCGTACGCGAACCGCACCGTGTAGGACGTGCCGGTCTCCAGGTCGCGCACCTCCTGCGAAAAGCTGGAAAGCTGCGGATCCGAACGCTTGGAGTTTTCCGTCGCGGGAGAGCCCGCGCTGGCCTTGACGCAGTTGGTCTCGGTGCTGCCGTCGCCGGTATAGCCCTCGCCCACGGCCACGACGACGGTGCCGGAGGTGGAGAAGCCGGGCACGCCGGAGCCGGAACCGGGGTCGGCGAGGTTGCCGTTGGTGATGGCGTTTTTGACGAGGCTTGGGGTGCTGCTTGTCGTCGATGAGGGTTCCGATGCTGTTGTCGTCGTTGGGTCATCGTTGCTTGAGGCTGTGATGGAACCACTGGCTTTGCATGGCGATGCTGCGGCAAAGTTCAGCGCGCCGGTGAGGGCCAAGGCCGCGAATGCTATCACGGAGCGCATCGTGAGGGTGGTTGACGGGCGAGGTTCAAGCATTGAGCCACGACGATGGCTCACGGGCGGCTTGTATATAAACTCTCGCAGCCATCGTGAGGACTGGCCCCTGACCTGATGGACCCATTCTCTCAGCGCCAACCTCACGATAGAGCCCTGAAAAGCGGGTTGGCCTGTCAATAGTCTGCGCAGTCGCAGTTCTGGACCGCCTCAACGCAGCTATTCAGCTCTGGCTCGAGGGCCGCGCCAGACCAAGACAGTTCTAGCCGAGGCCTTCGCTTCCCACGAACCGCTGAACAAATCCCACTCGCGACGCCGTTTGTAGCGGGTTGGATTTGTGGCCCCGGCGCGCTATTGGTGTCAACCCGCCAAGACCGATAGCGCTGGCAGCTAACGGCTTTGATGCCCCTGGGCTAGAAGCTGTGGCTTTCCAGATTGGTGCTAGCAGCCGCTGTGAATTGGCCGTTGAGACGGTATGATGGCGGGGGGGAAGAACGAATCACGGCTGGAGTGGCGTCTGCGGCGCAAGCCACTAAATGAGATTGTCTGGGCGCTTCGGTGCTCAACCTCCGTGGTGACGGAGGACGGCCCCACACTTTCCGGGTGAAACGCCGGGGCTTCATCTCGCGGACCGGAGAGGTGGATGAAGAGGGCGAAACTCGGCAAGGTGCTTGATGGGCGTGATCTCAGTTCACGTGTTTACTCTACATTTGGCGCGTTCTATCAATTGACCGTAGACGTCTCGCAATCATCTTAAAGCACTAGTAATCCCCACCTCCGCCGCCGCCGCCGCCTCCTCCTCCCCCTCCACTATCGCCTCCGCCCCCGCTGTACGAATAGCTGCCACCTCCTCCCCCGCTGCTGCTCCCGCCGTTGTCGCCGCTGCTGTGGCCGTAGTTGGCCTGATAAGAATTGTAAGTGCTGTATATCCCGCGATATCCCTCGTCGTGCGACGAGCTGCTAGTGTGGGTCGCCGTGTGGGCCTGAGCGGGCGCCTTGGTGCCCTTCTCGTCGTCGCTGGGCTTGTTTTGCGTGTCGTCCATGGCGGATATGAGTATCATGTTCTGCATTGCGAGGTTGGAGCTGGATGGTGCGCTATCGGCAGCGGGCCAAGGTCCTTTCTTCAGGGTTGGGTTAGAAGGGGTACAAGCGGGTGGATTGTTGGCTTGGTCTACCTTGGACTGGCTGGTTTGCACTGGCTTGGTCCGTTTCTTTGTAGATGTGGGATTGACAGCTTGGGGTACTGGGGTTGTGGGGAGCTTTTCCTCAGGAGGGCTTTCTGGAGCAGGCTTGGGATCTGCCTGAGCTTCTTTCTTGTCGTGGCGCTTCTTCCACCATCGGGTCGGAAGTTGGAGGCACATGGTGGGCAGAATATGTGCTAGATGACTGATTGGCTGGCTGACGACTCGAGTTGGTAGGGATGAATGCCCCCTTGATTGAAGAACCGACCGCGTTATATCTACATCCTCTCGGAGGCCAGCACAGCCACGAAAACAACAGAAATGCCTCGCCCGTGAACCGCACCTGGGCAACACACGCTCCTACGAGTGTGGAGTTGCTCGGGGCTTTCCAGAATACCTTGCAAGGCGCGTTTATTCCCCAGTCCCGTCCGTTTCGCCCGGGCAAGGTGCCCATCTGTCGATCCCAAGCTCCACCAAAAGTTCAGCTCGCTGGCCTCGTGCCTCGGATGCAGGCACCACGCTCCACCTTGCACGGCCAAACGGCTCAGTGAGGGAAAGTTGCCAGACGCTGAGCCGCCTCACTATCTTCGACATCCCAGTCGTTTCCTTTATCGTCGGGCGTTCCGTTTTGTCTAGGCTGGGCGGAGATAAGATGGCGATTATTTCCCGATGCCAGGGCGGGCGGAAACGCTCCGTCAGTGGCGTTCGATCGGTAGATTCCATCGCCCAGCCACGGATGCAGTCACTGCGCCAGTGCGAGCGCCTGCAGGGACGTTGCGTAAGTGATGCAGCACATGCAGAGGCTTAGCGCAGAGTAAAGCGTCTATGAGGCTCTTATTGATGTCTTGCTTTTACTTAAGTACCGATTGGTTCATCGTGGTGTAACCTGTCATTTGTGGCTGTCCCGGGATCTTGGCTGATCGTCTACCTGTGCAAATTATACAGCAAGGTGTTGTACCTTGCGTCGGGAATCTTAATAACTTACACGAGTAAGCTTTCTCAATAATATGGCTTGCATTGGTGTCCATCTTCTAGCTTTTTGTTGCAACCCGTTTGGGTCCCTCTCTCTGGCCTTGATGTCCAATTCTTGGAGAGCGTGCCCTGAACAAGGCGATGCAAATGATGTCTGGTAAAAAGAAGTCGTAAAACTGCACATCCCTGTTTTATAAAGAATATTAAATTAATCCTTCGTAAACCCGATCGTATAAAACGTGAAGTCGTCTCCAAATTATAGTCTACTCGCCGCCTCCGCCTCCACCTCCATCTCCTCCACCACCGCCTCCGCCACTGTCGCCTCCATAACCACCTCCATGACCACCGCCGCCATAATCACCGTGGCTGCTATGGCTCGCATGGCTGCTGTGGCCCGCATGGCTGCTGTGGCCTCCGTGTCCAGACCCTCCGTGGTGGTGATGATGCCCGTGAGAACCACCGTGGCTATTGTCGTCGTCCCCCGCTCCCAATCCGAGAGCACCTCCGAGACCCAATGCGGCGTTTGTTGTTGTGTAGTTTTCTTGTGTTTGCCGGTAGCTGCTTCGGCGCTGCGACGACCTGCTTGGCTTGCTGGCTGTGCTGCGCCCGGCTTGTGTCTTCTGGATGAGGTTGGTGGATGAGATGGGTCGGGGAGCTTGTGGTTTTTCGGCTGTCGCGGGGGACGCCTTCTTCTTCTTCGAGGAGAAGAACGGAAGACACATGGCTGCGGATTTTGACTCGGGAAATTTGGAGTCGTTGGGTTTAGAGTAGGTAGGTTGGGTTCAGTCGATCTTGAGCTGTAAATTTGGAGCGATCTGTGTGCTTTGGACGGCGAAGACTTTCCGGTACAAGGCATGGAGGGACCAGGCCTTTATATATACCACGGCCATGCCCTCCAGGTCGAACCGCACATCAAGGTGACGAACCTTGCTAGCGAAAGGCTGAAAGCGAGTGACTGGTTCACCGTGTTCACGAGAGCACCTTTCCACGTAACGTTCCAGGCGCAGGCAATTGGCGCTCACGGGCTGATCCAGCCAAAAAGTTAGCGCCACGGCATGATGAAAGCCCTTGTTAGCTAGAACACTTCTGCTGGTTCTCGCACAGCCCCGGTTGACGACGGGCGCCCGTCCCAAGGCTGCCTGGAGAAGCACAGCCCTACCGAGTTGTGGTCGTGATCATTTTAGCTTCGTGCGCCCGGGTTATCTATATATGTCAGTCGGTCCCGTGACGGGGGGCAGAAGTCGGGTTCTCTGACTGGCTTCGCCTCGGCGGACGCCCGTTCTTGTAGGCCGGGGGAGGAGATACGCGCGCAGTGATAAGCGTGCGGCTATGGCCTTGGTTGTCAATTGTCAATTGTCAGCTTCAGCTTCAGCTTTACCTTCCGCTCGCGTTTTATGTCACGTTGGCGCACCTCGCCGGCGGCGTGTCCGGTCTGATTAAGCAACGCGACGTGCTCCAGCGCGAATGCTACAGTGCATGGGATCCCTGTGGCAATCAGCCAAGCGCTGGAAATGTGAACAACGGAACGCCCGAGACCTGGATTACAAGAAATCACTACCGTTGCTCGCTGCAACCGACTAGCGCGCAAATAAAGACTGTTTCTTCTAGGGAACAGTATCGCCACCGTCCAGCGCTTCAAAGAAAACAGCCGCAAATACCATCATTGTTCCGTCAAGCATCGCGTCTAGGCACGATTTGCAGAGATTCGCACTGCTGGCTCGATTTGGACCGCTCCATCTCCCACACGGCCACGTGGTGAACACCGAATGTCAGCCTACAATCCCGACTTCCAGCCACCTTCAGCAGCAAACAGCGGACCGACGGCCCGGCCAACCTGCAGCAGATGCTGGTCCTTATATCTCGAGGTCACGAACGCGACTCCCAGCGGCATCCCGCTCTCGCCTCCCAACCCCGGAATGTTGAGAACCGGCGCGTGCAGCGCCTGTGCCATGTCAGCTTCGTCGATAAACGGGGGTTCGCAAGACTTACCGTCCAGATGCCGTTAAAGTCAGAGTTACCTGTCCATTCGATCCCGACGGGCGCCACGTCCACCGAACTCGGCGTGATGATCGCCGTGTATCCTTCCGCAATCTGGTCAAACCTTGGCCGTAGGGACGCGATGGTATCAAAGGCTCGTAAGAATTCCTTTTTGGAGCAGGTGTCAATGTTCACAGCCATGTCTACGAGCTTGTCACTCATCCCGTCTCGCGCCGTGTTGTACTCCCTGTAGAAAGCGACGCCAGCCTCAGCCTGGAGCACCTGGTTCTGCATAGAAAGAAGATTGTCGAATTCAGGAGGCAGAGCGACTTCCTCGACCGATGCCCCCGCATCTCTCAGAATCTGGGCTGCGCGCTCCATCGCTGCGATGGTACCCGGGCCAGCCTTCGGCCACACTGGTGATTTGACCAGGGCGAATTTAGCGTTGCTTAATTGAACGGCCTGCGGCGGCTCATCGTCTCTCAGCGCAAAGACATCAGCGAGGACCTGCAAGTCTTCAATGCTGCGGGCCATGAACCCAAAAGTATCCAACGTCAGCGACGAGACTTTTTGGCCCTCGGCCGAGATGGCGTTCCAGGTTGGCTTGAGACCGTAGATGCCGTTGAACGAGGACGGTCTGATGACGCTCCCAACGGTCTGGGTGCCAAGGCCGATGGGGATTTGCTGGTCGGCAACGGCTGCCGCCGACCCCGAGGACGAGCCACCAGGGGACCGGGAGGAATCGTGCGGGTTCTTGGTGCCGGGGGCTTCAGTCGTTGCAGCGAATTCTGACGTTCTGGTTTTCCCTGGAAGTTGAATCAGTCAGGTGCCGAACGACAGGGCTGCGACAGCGTCTACCCATGATCAAGGCGCCATTCCGTCGCAGTATGGCCACGGTGGACGCATCCGCGAGTGGCGCGTCACCGGCGTGAATCCGAGAATTATATCGAGTCGGACAGTCTAGCGTCTGTTATTTAGCCGTCTTGGGTTCACACTCACAGCCAGCTGCTTTCCTGACCTTGAGTTTGGATCACGTCCTTGACGCCAACAACAAAACCGTGGAGGCGACCGCGGGTTTCTTCGGGGATCTGATCAAGCTTCCTCGCCTGCTGCAGAACCTGGTCAGGCTCGATAAAGGCCCATGCATTGACATCCTTGTCTCGGATCCTGTGCCGGGCAAGAAGCGACTGGACGTAATCCTCAAGACGCAGGGACCGGGACTGGATTTGGCGTTGGACTTCCGACGCTGTCAGGGAGTAGAGTCGGGACGCCATAATTGGTTCAGATACCACGGCCGTATCAAATCAAAGCCGTCAAGAGCCTAGACCATATGATCAGCAGCCGAGGAATGGGGAGAGCTACAAGAGATGCGGCGTGCATGTGTGACTGGAAGCGAAATGCCTCACAAGGCAGACAAGCAAGACATTGCAGGTCGTACCCCGCATTTGCTTCACTTGGCATTGAGCCCGTGGTGGAGAATGGGGGTATTAGTTCACGGCGATGAATTGCCTTCTTTGGAGGGTGTAAATCACAGAGAACAGCTGGGATGACGTGGGAACGTGGGTTGTATGGCTGGAACTATGACTCCGACATTACTGAGAGTGAGTGTCGGTGGAAAAAAAGCTTGGATAACTGACTAAGACCAGGGGGGACAGCAGATCCAGTGTCCAGCCTAAGCTTAACCCCTGCTATTTTCTCATAACTACCCTATTATTTTCTGAAGGTAGTATATATAATCTATATATATATAATAATTATTAGATAATATAGTTAGAATAAAAAGTCCTTTTACTATATTAATATCTATTAGTCTAAGGCTAATTAATCTTACTAATATATAGTATATATAGAGTATATCTATAATTAGAGTAGTAAGTTATTAAGAGATAGCCTATCTACTTAGTATATATAGGATATATCTACAATTAGAGTAGTAAGTTATTAAAAGATAGCCTATCTACTTAGTATATATAGGGTATATCTATAATTAGAGTGATAAGTTATTAAGAGATAGCCTATCTGCTTAGTATATATAGGGTATATCTACAATTAGAGTAATAAGTTATTAAGAGATAGCCTATCTACTTAGTATATATAGGATATATCTATAATCAGAGTAATAAGTTATTAAAAGATAGCCTATCTACTTAGTATATATAGGGTATATCTATAATTAGAGTAATAAGTTATTAAGAGATAGCCTATCTACTTAGTATATATAGGATATATCTATAATCAGAGTAATAAGTTATTAAAAGATAGCCTATCTACTTAGTATATATAGGGTATATCTATAATTAGAGTAATAAGTTATTAAGAGATAGCCTATCTACTTAGTATATATAGGGTATATCTATAGTCTAAAGAAGTAAGTTATTAAAAGATAAGAAAATAAGTCTATTATATTTATATCTTAATATAGAAAAATAGTATTATATATATATATAGTATATATTATAAGAAGAAAATAGGAGAGAAATCTATATTATAACTATTAATTATATACTTAATAGATATATTTTCTATCTTTTTTCTTATAATAAGCTAATAAGGCTACTTTAGTACTATTTACTCTATTAATAGTACTATAGTAGGTCTTTAAAGATAGATAAATACTAAGGCTTAAGAGATTTAAGTAAGTTAGATTTAGTAGGTATATATTATATACTGTATATATACTAACTATATTTTAGGATAATACCCCTATTTCTTAGCCTTTCCTAGACCTTCTAGACATTCTAAAGGTAAGCTAATATAATATCTAAATATACTATTTATTAATATATTTTAGGAGGTTATTAATACATTAGGTATTTGTATTATAAAGTCTAGTGTATATACAGTATATATATAGCATATTATAGATGTACTTACTCTACTAAGCTACCCTATAGTATCTACTAATAGTATCCTCTACTTACTTCTACTCTTTGAAATAAGTACTATTATACAAGAAAAAGCCCTAGATATTATTAAAAGTTAGCTTTCTATTATCTAATTTACAATAAGGTAGTAGACTAAGCTTAATAATACAATTCTAATAATTATATAAGTTTAATAGATATCTATTATATAAAGAGTAAATACTAAATATATACTAGTTTGTATTTAGTTAGAATAGAGAAAGAGGGGAGGTTTTAGTACTAAAGTTTCTATTGCTCTAGAATTCGAAGATATCTATTCATTGAACCTATACTTATAGAAGAGTAAGACTAATAGAATAATGGATTTAATACCTAGTATATTAGTACTATTCGCTGAGAATATACTAGAAGGCTAAGAGTAATAGATATTGATAAACAGCTAAAATAATATACTAAGTAGTAAGTATATATTATATATATTCCTACTATATACAATAATAATCTAATATTATTTTAGGGCTTTCTAAAGCTATTAAAGCTTATAGAATCAGCTAGGTTTATAGTACTATAAAGTAACTACCCTTAGTAAGGAGAGAGAGCTATCTTATTGTAAAGATCAGCAGATAGAATAGATTAAGTTAGAAGAGGTAAGTATAAAATTTACTTAGAGTATATAGTAAATATATACTAAGTATATACTAAGTATATATTAACTATATTAGAATATCTTCCTAGGTTGCCCTTAGAGTACTAAAACTAGTTATTATACTAAGTTCTATATAGATAAATCATCTATTAAGCTAGAATACCTTTAATATCTAGTAACCTTTAGATATAGTCCTAGTAAAGGTAATAGTTATAAGTATTATTTATTTTAGGATACTATAACTTTAAAGTATAAGGATTATTATAAGTATATACCCTATAGATACTATATATATAATAGGTATATACTAACTACTAAGGATTTTATTATATATAACTAATAAAGCTAAAGACTCTCTCTTATAATATTAAATTTAATATCCTTATTCCTTTTAACCCTACTTAGTTTCTATTCCTTATGCTTACTGTATATAGAGCATATATATATATACCTCTACTACCAAAGAATATTCTAAAGGATATTAAAAATAATCTCCTGAAAGCCCTTATAGAGTAAGAGGATATCCTAATAATTATATCCTATATATATACTAAATATATACTAGGTGTATACTAACTATATTTTAGGCTAACTCTACCTTTATCCTATCTTATAATCCTTCCTTAAGAAGTATTAGTAGAAATACCTCTATATAGTATATCCTATACTTAATTGTAAAGATAAAGTATAAGCCCTAATTTGTTAAGCTTAGCTTCTATAATATCTAGAAGGAAGTAATCTTTTAGGTATTTATAGATAGCTTATGCTATACTTATACTAGGTATATACTTATAATATATAGGGCTTATATGAGAGTATTACTTTAATTAGCTCTATAACCTAGTAGACTAATAGATCTAATAGGTTTAGATTTAGGGCCTAGAGGATTACTTTATTATCCTCTGCCTTTAATAGTAAGCAGCTATATTCAAAAGAGCCTAATGCCTATAGATTAATCTATTATTCTAACTAATTCATAGAAAGCTAAATATTCTTATGTACTCTTCCTTTGATAAAGAAGCTAGGTATAAGTATAGTATATTCTATTTATATATTATATATATACTAATTACTCTTTAGTCCACTAAATATACATCTATATTATTACAATGAAAGATATAGTAGAATGTTATTAAGAGGTATATATAAGTCTATTTAATAAATAGAACTAAGCTAATATATATATAGCTATTTTATACTATGTTTTCTCACTTAGGGAGACTTATAAATACCCCTATATACTAGTATTATATTAGCTATATATCTTAATCTTCTTTATTATCTATTCAAGTAATTACTTATAATATAGATATAAAGTAAGCAAAAGGGCTAGGGTAGTATCTTTATAATATATATCCTTAGCTCTCTTAGGAAGAGTATCTTAAGTATTTACTTATCTTCTATAAAGTTCATATTAAGTGTAACTAGCATAAAAGCCAGCTAAATACTCTAGATAAAAAGTTTATTTTACCTCTATTAGATACTCCTATATAAGAGGTATATAAAGAGTATATTATTAGCTTATATATAATATATCTAAACTGAGTAATATAGTTTTAATCTAAACTTATACCTTAGGTTATAGCTAGGCTAGTTGCTAGTATATCTAAGGTTAATAGTAAATAGTAGACTTATACTTAAAAGAATATAAATACAGAAGAAAGTAGCTATTAGGAAGATTATATATCTATAGGGATAAGAGTTATACTTTTAGTAGTAATTCTTAGGTATATTTCTTTCCTATATATACTATATATATACTAACTACCTACTAGGCTTAAGTAATATATTAAGGAGAAGTTCTAAAAGCTTACTATAACCTAGGAATATAGTATTAAATCATATTAGAGAGATACAAGCTATAAGTAGTAACTCTAGAAGGCTATAAATAGAAAAGACTATACTAACTAGGCTTAAGTAGAGTAAAGGGTATAAAACCCTAGTCTTCCCTAGAACCTAATTAACCCTTATAACTCCCTAATTCGACTTAAGTATATATTTAGTATATACTTAGTATCTCTTAGGTCTAAGTTATAACTCCTAGACTCTATTCTAGAGTATATACTAAATATATACTAAATATATATAAATATTAGACCTTAACCTTTATACTCTTCCTAGTAATATTTGCTTAGTATATACCTAGTATTACCTATAAGTATTAAGCCTATAGAATCCCTAGAGGAAGACTTATATGTATATACTCCTAGTAGATACTAAGATTCTCCCTAGTATATATATAGTATATATTATATATTTAATACTTTAACTAAGGTTACTACTTTCCTAGAGAGCTACTTATCCTATAAGTATATACTAAGTATATACCTAGTATCTATATATTAGAGTAAGATATTATATAAAGATAAAAACCTCTACTAATATACTAATAGATCTTATCTTACTAATCCTAATCTCTCTCCTAAGGAGATAGGATATAGGGGTTAATTCTAGGTAGTACTAATTAGACCTATATAGTCCTATATATACTAAGTATATACTAGAAGATAATAATATAATATTTATCTCTTTATAGCTATTACTAATAGTAGTAATTAAGTAATTATAGTAAGATAATATTAAGATAGAGCTACCTTCCCTAAAGTAAGCTAAACTTATAGTAAGTATATATACTAAGTCTTTATTTTAATAAATACTAATATTATATAAGCCTAATATATACCTAGTAAATATTAAGTAAGAGCTAGCTTAAGAATTACTCCCTAAATATAGGAGGGAATAGAGTATAGGAAGCTCTAGTAATAATATATCTACCTAGTATATATATATCCTTATGTAATAGTATAATACTCTCTATAGGTAAAGAGAGGAACTTTAAGTTTAATAAGAGATTATTAATCTTTAATAAGAAATAGATTAACTATAAAAAGTAAGTTAATTATCTCTATTATTAAAGTTATATTAATAAGAGATAGGAAATTAATAAAAGGATATTTAAGGACTATATAGATCTATTAGAGATATAATAGGTATATACTATATATATAGTCTATATATAATACCTTAGATATATCCTAATCTAAATCCCTTATCTTCCTTTTATATATACTCTTCCGAATAGGAAGAATCTAGACTTAAATTAGATAGTATACTAAGATAATATATTTAGTAAACTTACTTAAAGATAAGGGATTTATTTTATTAGTTTCTTAGGATATACCTAATGTCTAGTATCTATTATAGATATACTAGGTATATCTAAGTTAGGTTTATCTTCTAAGAGAGTAACTATAGTCTCTATTTCCTCTTAGGGTAATAGAGTAGAAGCTATAGGAAGTATTAGGGGAGAGTATATAGTAGGTTAATGAAAGTACTAGCTATATTTTTCTTAAAATAAAGAATCTACTATACTAATATATAGTAAGTATCTCTAGAGTATATACTTAGTAGATATAACTTATATAAGAGCTTCTAACTTATCTATAAAACACTAAATAAGAGAGGTATCTAGCCTAAGACTAAAGGATATAAGTAATAAAGTAAGAATAGATAAGAGAGAATTACCCTAGGTTATAAAGATATTAAGTATTTTACTATCCTTAAGAAAGTACCTATTTTCTAATAATACTATATAGTTAGTATATACTAAGAGTATACTATATATATATCTACTTACTTTTCTCTATTACTTTATTCTTAGGGTTAAATATTTACTTAATTTAGAAGAATAATATAATTAGTATAATTATAGTATATATAGTAGTAAAACTAAAAGAATATTAATTAATAGAATAACCTAAGGACTAAGACTTATACTTATATTATCTATAAAGTATTTCCTATATATTTTAAGAGATATATTAATAGTAAAATTATACCTATAGATATTCAGTATATAGGTAATACATATTACAGATATACTATATATATACTAAGTATATACACTTAAGTATTTAAGTATAAAAGTTAGGGTAAAGGAGTTATCCCTTAGGGAATTAGGCCTTTTATATCTTAGTATTATTATAGGGAAGAGATAGTTTAAAACTTACTATAATAAAACCTAGATTATAATAGATTTACTACTTACTTTATAGTAAGATTATAAAATTTAAGTACTATAAGTATAAAATAGAAGATAAAGAAAGAAAAGAGAATAAAGAAGATTAAAAAGAGAGATATTATTATATAAAGGCTAATCTTACTTAATATATATACTAGCTATAAGTATATCTACTTATCTAAAATTAGTTTATATAAATATATATAGTATCTCCTGAGTATATATTAGGTATATATTATACATTTTATAATTACTTAGGATAAACTACTATATAGATATTCTAATTTTTTTTTTAGTCTATAGCCTACTACTTTTTCTATATATACTTAACTTATACTCCTTTATAAGGAATAAAAATAAAGGTATATCCTAGGTATATACCCTATATATACTAACGAAATACCTTAGGTAAGGTAATTAAGCCTTACTAGCTACATTATTAGATTATATCTAGATATAAGAGCCTAGACATATTAGCTTAGTATATACCTAATATATATTAGGGACTTACTATAATAATAGGTAAGGGTTTCTAAGGTACTACTACTACCTTAGCTATAATAGCTATAGGTACTACTATAGCTACCTATAAAAAGGTTAGTATATAATAAATATATACTAGGTAGATATATAATATATACTTACTTAGGGACTTAGAGGTAGAGGTATTATTAATTACGAAGGCCTATATAAGTTAGTATTATATTGTATATATTAGGTATATATTAGGTATAAGCTAAATATATATACTACTATTTAGACTTATATTATACTTCTTAGAGCTAGGGGTCTTAGGAGTTTTAGCCTAGGGCTAATATTATTAGTATATTACTAGTATATACTTAGTATATATCTACTTATATAATAATAAAACTATAAGCTATATATAGCCTAGAAGGTAGTATTATTAGTTCTATAGTAATATTAGTAATATATATTATCTATATATATAAAGTATATATCCTACTAATAATAACTTATACCTTCTCCTTAAGGGTAGTTATAAACTTCTCTAGTAGACTATTAGCTAGACTAGTACTAAAGTATAGAGTTAGTATATACTAAATATATATAAAGTAAATATCTTACTATAGTTCTATTGTATAGATAGTATCTTACTACTTACTATAGAGGACACATCTAAGGATAGTACTACAGTTAGTCAGTATATATATAGTATCTACCTAGTAGATAAGACTTATATACATCTAGTATTACACTTAGTATTATTAATATTACAGTAGCTTATTAGGGGGACTAGAAGGAATATAGTTAGTATATATAGAATATATATCTTATATAGATAATATACTATTAATATAGTACTTAGTCTAAAGATAGTATTATAGCTGCAAATATTAGTATAGGTAGTAGGTATATACTAATAATATACTTATCTATCTAGTACTTCTATTAAGGCTAAATAACTTACTATAAAGGGTACCTAAGGTATACTAGGTATTATATCTAGAGAATATTAGCTTAGTATATACCTAGTATATATTTAGTATTAATATATACTATCCTATTAATCTTAGCTAATTTGACTATATTATTCTTATTGTCTAAAAGTATAAGGTTAGTATATACTTTATATATATAAAGTAAGTACTATATAGTTAGGGTTATTAGGGTTAGGGATATTATTATTATAGTAGGTTTTAAATTTACCTATAAAAGTTAGTATAGGTATAAGATTAGTATATAAGCTATATATACTTACTATAATACTAGCTAAACTTAGAGTAGATAGGAGTAGTTAATATAAGTGAAATCTCCTAGTTAGAAATAAAAGCTAGGTATATTATTAGTATATATAGAATATATAAGTAGTATATATTTACTATTTATAGACTCTATAGCTAGTTAGGGGGGGGGGGGCTTAATTAGTATAATAAGAGAAAAACTATATATATATAGAGAAGAAAAAATAAAAGGTAGGAATATATACAGTAGAATATCAGTATATACGTAGAAGGTATACATAATATTCTACTTTATATAATCCAGGCTATAGTACTATATGGGGCAACATGCTCATAGGTATAAGGCATTTTTTCTGCCCTGAGGTTTCCCCATCGGGAGGCTACACACAGGCTCAGCTAACCTTGGACACGGGCTCAGCTATGTGCCCCCAAGACCAAAGGTAGTAGAATCACGATCTTGATGCCCGATGCCTAGAAGACGACTGCCCTATTCAACGGCTGGACACCGTGTGTTAGACTACTAATTAGACTAGCAATGCGGGGTTGTTGGTCTCGCGTAAACGGGTTATGCTTAACGTGTAAGCCCAGGCACGGATCATGGTTCAAGTACACGGCGTACGAGTCAACCCCTTGTCTCGACGTGGTGCGTGATTTATCAAAACCGAGTTACCAGGCCGGCGCCTTTCTCGCAGCTGACTCACGGGATCTTTGGACGGGCAGGCATATCGGCAAGCAGCAAGGGCCCATCCATGCAGCGCAGCTCCGTGGAGGGGGGGTTGTATCAAATTCAAGCCTCGTCGCGCCACCGGCAAGTCAGACAGCAGACTAACCCGCCTGCTATCGTCTAGCCTGCATGTCTCGGCAGGCCTGCTCGATGGCCGGTGGCGCACCCGCCGGTCTCGATCCTCTTTGATCGGCGGAGCGTTCCTTTCTTGATATAGCTGCATGAGAGCTGACCCTGTGGCGCAGGTACTAGCAGGGAATGCCGCAGGATTTCGCGCCTTGTGCTGGGCTGATTCAACGCATGCGAGCCCTCGCTGTGCTGGCCTGGTCGGTCGATGTGGGAGAAATTACAGGCGGGGTATTGTACCCGTCGAGGGCTGTCCAGGACATGGCCTTGATGGGTGGCCGTTTATATTCGGGCTGTTGTCCGTTGTTGTTTATGCTAGGCTGATGCCCTCTTAGTCTTTCTATCTAGAGACCCGGCACTCTTACCGTCCGCTACTGATTAGGAACGCAAGCCATCATGCTCAGAGTTTCGATTCTGTTCGTCGCCCTCTGGGTGCGATCTAGCTTGGGGTCGTTGAGCCTAGGCCTGAGCCTGAAGAAGCCCTCGGAGCAATCCCTCGTCGACATTACAAAGGCAGAGTTTGTGTCCTTCGAAGGCGGCGCCAACCTCGCTGCGGTCCGAGATCTGGAGGATCGAGGACTTTCCGGACTCGCGGTGAGGCAAAGCTGCAACTCCGGATACTGTAAGCGAACCCCCTTCCCACTCCTCACGCGACGAGCCAGAAAGCTCTGCAAGCGCCGCTGACACGATATAACCACCAGACTCCTGCGGCGACGGCACGTGCTGCAAGAACGGATACAACTGCGTCGAGCTGGGCTGCTGCTACGGGCAGCAGGAGCAGTGCGGCAGCCTCGGGTGCTACGACCCGGACAGCTCGACGTGCTGCGAGGACTACGGCACGTACTGCCCGGACGGCTACGAGTGCGTCAGCGGCGGCGACTGCTGCCCGACGGGCCAGAAGCGCTGCGGCAGCTCCAAGTGCTACGACCCGGACACGCAGACGTGCTGCGAGGGCGACGGCGTCGTGTGGCCGTGCCGCGCCTCGCAGGAGTGCTGCTCGACGGGATACTGCTACGACGCCGACTCGGAGCGGTGCTGCGACAACGGCTCCTGCGACGGCGACACCACCTGCTGCGACAACGAGTGCTGCACCGACATCGCCTACTGCGGCTCCAACGGGTACTGCTCGCGGTGCCCGGACGAGACGAGGACGGTGACGACGACCCGGAGCAGCACCACCGTCGTCGTCAGCACCGACGTCGTCACCGAGGTGGTGCCCGACGAGGAGGACGAGACGTCCGGCTTCAGCTGCGAGCCCATGACGGTGACCAACAGCGAGGACGCCACGCTCGAGCTCGGCGAGGACTGCGGGCTCACGTACGAGCCGCCCGCGGCGACGACGACGGACGCTGGAGAGGATAGCCGGCTGCGAGCGAGGCAGGCGTCGTGCAAGGCCCAGTTTACGCGGACCGTGACCAAGACGGTGACGAAGCCCTTCACCGAGAGCTCGACCACGACGACGACGGTCACCGAGGTGCCGTCGGAGCTGGGCTTCTCGTGTCCGCCCATGGAGGCTACCAACGACGCGGGCGACGTGCTCGCCCTGGACGAGGAGTGCTCGCTGAGCTTGTCGCTGGCCGAGCCGAGCATCACCACGAGCGAGGAGTCGAGTGTGACGCAGGCGGATGAATCGAGTGGAACGCAGACGGCAGCTAGTAGTTCGAGTTCGGCCGCCGATGACAACGCGGCCGGTCCTATGCTGAGCCCGGTTGTGTCTGCAGGGACGCTGGCCTTGGTCTGGGTTGTGGGGATTCTCTTTCTTTAGGTGAAGTGGGATTGCTGCTTGTTTTGATGTCTTATAGGGTTACCGCCCCATATCTACACTGCCCGGACGCGTCACAGACAGCAATGCGGGACGTTGAGCCAGATTGGGTGTAAAGTCTTTGTCCTATGGTGAACTAACGAGTGGTAACACATGTGCAAATGCCCGTTCCCGGATTCGACGGAGGTGAAGACACGAAGACGACGAGTACAGCGGCATACGCTGCTGTCGATGCGAATATCTCTGCCCTTCTTGCATTCGTCAAGATCCCGACGCTCGCTGCAAAAAGAACCGTGAACATGGCGATCACTCCCAGCTGTGCATTCTCCTCGTCCAGAAGACGCAGCAGGACAATAGCCCCAAGCAGGAGGATTGCTGCAACGACGGTGCTGACTGTGGCCGCTACCCAGGCGACGTGATTTTCTTTGATGTGTTCAGTCTCATCGGTAATTATCGTTGTCTTTCACGGTTAGAAATTGTAGAATTAGAACGTCTTAAATAAATGGTACCTTGAACATCCAATGGTCCTGTAGGAAACGCGAGAAAAGGTCTTTGTCAGCCGGCCGCCTGACTCCAATAAGATCTCCATGGTTGCATTCGTCGAGCCTTTTCTCAGCAAGTCCGCCGAGGATGGGCCGACGACGCTTCTTGTTTCCAAGGGGGTCGTATATATAGTTGTAGGATTGGCCGCGTGCGACATCTAGAGCCCGTTTCTTAGGACCTTCGAGCGCTGCTATTTGGTTTTGACGCAGCAGTGCTTCCTCTGATCGTTTTGCTTAGCAGCTGACATATTCCACGCAATGTAACAGATGTCACGATATTCTTTCAGGGTCTCTCTGACTTCCTCTGCCATCCTCATCCGACGATGCTCAGGACGAGCCGTGTCCTTTGCGTTCTCTTCGAAAGCTTCCCACACGTGGATGGAACGGAGCGTCTCATTATCTGGGTCGAGTGCGGCCTGCTCATCTGCTTGGTCTAGCTTCCACTCGAGGTATGCAAGCCTGCTCTCGAGATGAAGGAGGTTCCGTGCGCTGAGCCTGTCGAATTTGCGGAAGACGAAGGTCTCATAGTCCGGATGAATAGCTATCCCGTGAGCCAAAGCCGGGAATCCTCCCCTCTCCGTTATATTTTCGACATCCATTTGATGGTAGCTGCTTCGGGGGCGGTTTTATCGCAGTTCTGCAATGGTAACATTGCCTTGTCAGCAACTTGCTAATTGCGGGTGGGATTGTTGCGGCCTTGTGTTAGACAGGGCGGTCTAATGAAGCAGAACCGAGAACGTTAGGAACACTAGTCCACCCAATGGGATACCGACTCACCTAGCACCAGGATGTCATTCGTTTCGCTGAATGATCAATGTGCAGGGTGGCATATTTGGGTCGCGTTAATTCTCTGAAATAGATTTAGCAGCTACGATATCGCTCTCTTTCACCGCACCTCCGTCACCTGATGTGTTAGCCAGTCGCTGGGCGTTTTTCCAGCTGCTCATTGCCCAAGGCTTTCTCTCGGGCACCGTTGCGAGTCAGCCGCTGGGACCGTATCATGCTCCGCCACACTTCGAGTCTCTTCTCTCGCGTCGCTTCATCCCGATCTCGAATGAGACATTTCTTCTTCATAGCGGGACTTACGCTGTCGCCAGCTTTCGGAGCCTCCTACTACCCACATTCAGCGACTAACTTCTCTGTCCGGCCTAGCATCGTCCCTCTGGAGAGACTGTTCTTCGAGCTTTTACTGACAACCTGCCTGTACTCGGACAGCTGGTAGGCCATCGCCCCGGCCCTTTGCGATCCAGCCCGTCGAGTCCTCCACTTTCCGAGATGGCCATGCTCCGGCTGAACGATGAGGGGGCGGTAGACCCCAAGCATGCCTCTCTCGTTGGTGCTGCCATGAGGCTACAGGGGGCAACTGCTGAAGGTCCCCGCAAGCGAAGCATCCAGTTCGCATGCGGTGGCAAGCCTGTGGTCCAAGACCTGCAGCTTCACGCTCAGCCCATGATCAAGACTCCTTCTGCCCAGGAAGCCCCTCGCCGACCGTGCATCAAGTTTGCAAGTGGAACAATCCGCGAAGACGATTGGATCCGCCGCGACAGCGCCAGCCGTGCTAAGCCTACCATCAATGACACACTCACCAAGGAGAATCACGTTCATCGCTTGGCCACTGAAGCCGAAGAGGAGGCGGAAGAGAAGGAGTCTGAAAGCGACGGTGAGGATGCCGGTTTTGACAACGACGATGAAGACAACGACGACCACGACAATGATGGGAATGATGAGCTCGAGCTTGAATTCGATGAGGAGGAGGAGGCTGACGAAGACGAAGAGGATGTGGTACCAGAATATGGCAAAGCGGGGGACACAGTCGCTGGGACCGCCACAGAAGCAGCGGTTCATATCCCGCCTCCGGCTCGCGCCCGACGCTCAATTGTCTGGTCACCAAGCGAAGCGAGCCTTCGTGGCATAAGCTGTCATGAAGTCCCGGGAACGATTAATGGTGTTCCCGTTAATGCGCTGCCAGACTGGGGCTCTGCGGTAGAAGCCGTCTCCGAGGACTTCGCGAGGCGGCACGGTCTGAAGATCAAAGCCACGAACACGCAATCAATCCGCCTTCTCCAAGGACATATTGTCGAGAGTGTCGGTCGAATTGTTGGCCACTTCAAGTTCCAGGGCGAGAGACGAATCTATCGACGTGAGTTCCACGTACTCCAGAGGAGCGTGTACGACTTGGTACTGGGGAGGCAGTTCCTTGACCAGACAAAGACGTTGACCGAGTACTGTCATCGCATTGTCCAGAGGATTCGTCCCTGCGTCCAGAAAGGAAAACAGCTCTTTCTCCTGGATGAATCTCCACAGGAGCGCCTTCGATGCACTGTCAACGGAGCCGAAGCCTCAGCATTTCCGGATACTGGATCGGAGCTCATGCTGGTTTCTGGAGACTTTGTCCGCCGTAACAAGCTCAAAGTCCACCGCGGAAAGGAATACAGAAGACGAGTCGAACTCATCAACGGCTCTACCATCCGTACGGATGGCATGGCTCTGAACGCGGAGTTGCAGTTCAATGCACCGCCAACATCATCACAAGAGCTGGACTATGATCGATATCTCGGCTTCACAGCTGGCCTTTCCTCGCTCACCAGCCACGGAGCAAAGGTGACGCCAAAGTCAACTTTTTTCTGCGACCTCTACGTTATCGAGGATCTGCCCTGCGACATCATTCTCAGCGACGAGTTCATATTCCAGAATCAAGTTTTCTCTAGATTTAAGAGCCTGTTTTATTCCATGCCAGCCAACTCCTCGCCAGGGGACTTGAACCTTGATGAAAGTCTTCTGTTCGTGAGAAACAGAAGAACAAGGTGGACCTGGTTTTCCCGGTGGCGTCGGCTGCCGCAAAGCGAGACGAATACAAGTCAGGTATCCTTGTCTAGAAATAGGCAAGAGGATATAGTGACACCACTAGTTCCTCTCCAAGGAGGTCTATCATGGGATGAGCGTTGGGAGATTGAGGAGGAACGAAGAAACCATACACAGCTGCGGATCGCGGCTTTACCAGAACACCAGAAGTCTGTTGAGCAAAGAAATGAGAATCACAGACAAGCTATCTGGGATAGGGACAACCCGAGATCACCACTAGCAACACGTTTTGCATCTTCCGACCCGAGTCTGAGGCGAACTCAAGCCCCTCAGGTTCTTTGACCAGCGCTGCTTTATGCGACAGAAGGTTTTGTGCGATCTGTCAACTCCTGAGAGTCCTGATGCGTTCTCGTAACTTAGACCTTTAGGAGACGTATCAGTGTGGCACTGGTTTTCCTTTTTATGATTATTTTAAACTTAAATTAATAAAATAAATTTCTAAGAATAAACAATTTAAAATAACTATTAATCTTTACTACTAAAACCTTAGCTTAATAGTATCTAATTTCCTAAATATAATATAGCTTTTTAAAAAGTATAGATTTTACTTCTTTTTAATAATAAAATACTAAGTATATAAAGATTTATAGCTCATTACTATATGTTCTACTCTTCAACAACATCTTCGTTCTCGTAATCCTCAATCATCGCACTTCCCAAAGGTGGGAAATTCGAAAACAACAAAACGCCCATTGCAATAACAGCGATAGCCTGTCACGAATGTTAGCTTTCCGGAGCAACGGACGTGCTTCCAGGCAATCTGGTCCAACTCACTGCGTTGCAGAAAAAGGTTGCATATGACTTTCCAATCCCAGCCAAGCTGGCGAATACAAACCCAAACAACCCCTGTGTTGCTAGCCTGGCAACGTTCTCGACAAGTGTGACGGCGTTCAGTGCATCCGTTCGCTGAGACTCGGAGCACATCTCCGTGATGACGCCTTTGGCTGCGGGTGCCGACCCGGAGCCAAATGGGAGAAGGAATGCGGCTTGAGAAGGGCGTCAGAGCAGTCCAAAGATTATCTCAAGATGAGTGGTTTTCTTACCCAGGTATATATGCCACCGTTGCGTAGCAAATGCTGCCACCGTGGTGAGCGCCCCGTCCACCACGAGGCTCCATCGCAAAAAGACGAGGTCAAAGTGACTCCCGTCGGTATTCCTTTTAGTCTGCGCTGGCTCCATGGGCTCTTCAGCCGCCTCACCCGCGGTAGCATCAAACTCTCCGGGGGATGTCGGCAACAGACCAGAAGGTGACTCGTCGTTTTCTGGCTGGGATGGCGCGGTCGGGGACGTCCATCGGCGGCCCCAGGAAATGATGTGCGGAAAGAGGAAGATCAGGAACAAACTCCTCATAAACGCAAACTCGGCCATCAGCCAGCCGTTGTCGCCCTGGTTGAAGTCAAATGCTGCAGTGGCGTACATCTGGATTAGGAGCGGCGTGTAGCCAGTGGCGAGCTGAACACAGAGTCAGCGCAAGACACAAGGACATCAGGGAGAGCACTTTACCACTCCGAGAAAGATACCAAGGCACAAAAATATCACGCCGTAGTGTTTTGTGACCTTGCCGTTTTCGAGCCTCAAGCGCCGTGGTACTAGGATCCTTAGCGGCGCCAGGAAGCCTGACGCGCCCTGCTGGCCCGGCTTTTTGCCATCGGCCATGGAGTCGGGGGATATATACGGCAGGGCAAAGCGCGTGTATGTGCCCGCGAGGATGAACGAGACGAAAGCAACATCGAACGGAGCTCGAATATCAATGGCATCGCCGATCATGCCGCCAGCTGTTTGATGGTTAGAAGATGGTGACATTCGCTCGGCCGACTCACTTACTCAGATATCCAATGCCTTGTCCAAGCATGATGCATCCTTGGAGCTTTCCGAAAAGGTGAGTGCGTCGCATCGGCTCGGCAACCTCGCCTGCAATAATGTTGACGACAAGACTGGGAAAACAGTTAGTGACGCCATCGCATGCCATTTCCCCGAAGGCTTACATGTAGCCCGCAGGCCCGCCAAGTATGGTGATTAGCTGAGTGCATTGAATGATCATCATGCCGGTACTTTTCCCGGCTACGACGCCCAGGATCTGGGTCAAGACCCGGATTGCTGGAACAAAGGTCTGAGCCATGAGAGCCGTTCGCGGTCCAAACTTCTTGACCATCCATCCAGCCACGAAAAGATTCAATGTACCTAATCCAATTAGAGACTCCCGAAAGCTCAATTTGGCTAATCTACTCACCGCATAGCGTTGTGCTCATCCCCAGGATACTGAACTGGGTCGCCGTCCCTGCGGCAATCTGGTCGCGACTACACCGGTCACCGGGGCCATGGAAAGGCGGGTGGGTGTCGTAAAAGGTATCGCAGACCATAAGATGAAACACATAGAAAAGCCGGTTCGGATGTTAACACGCGACGCTCAATCCGGCAGTTCAATTGATGCACTTACGGCACTTGGGTATAGCTGAACGACAAGGTGATGAGAAACCCCGCAAAGAGAATGCGGTTCTCGACATTGAAAGCACCCCGAGCCCACGAGGTGAGGCTTCCCTTCCCGGTCCCCTTCTTGGGGACGAGGGGCGTTCTCTCGTCGGTCGTCATGGTTCCAAGGACACCTCGGGAATTTCAAGTGTCGATTATGAAGCGGTGGAAGTGAAGGCCGCTACGCGGGCCGATGAGAAATCGGACTCTCCACACTGGTGATAACGACCCACATGTCGCGGCCGGAACCGGGACGGCCGACTGCAGCTTAGCTCCCACTCTTTGAGAAAGAGATCTGCGGCCGAATTGTTCACAAAAGGTGGGAATGCAACCTGGGATGCTGATAAGAATCACTTCATGTTGGCTACTTGCTTGTACAGCATCTTTGGCTAGCTTTGAAAGAACAGGTGAGCTCCGCCCTTGATTCTCAATATCTCCGTGTACCTCCGTGTACCTCCGTGAACCCCGGTCTTATCATCACGAGACCATCATGAGATCATGTACATTTTCGCAGTCCGAAGATCGGCCTTGACGTAGCAACACTGGAAGAATACTCAGTGCAGAAGCACAGTCACATGCTCAGTCAAGTACATCACTGAACAGGATGTAACCCTTATGAGTAACATGTCAAGGCCCGCTCAATTGTGTGCTATCTTTCAAACTTGCACCCATGTCATCTCCTCCTTGCTCAAAATAGCCTCTCATTTCTCAGAACTAGCTCTCAGGCTCTCAGCCTTGCCGATGCTCTGGGGATCGAGGTACGGGTGCTCTCCAATGCCCACCACCCGGTTCCCGAACCGATCACCGTATCCCTCGTAGTCAAAGGTCGCGGAGTGGAACACACTCCGGTTGTCCCAGATAGCTGCCACACAGTCAGAAAAGCGACCAAAAAATTGCAGAGTATACTCAATCCTTACCAAAGTCGTTGGGGTTCTGCCACCTCAGCCGCACCTGGATCGTGTGGTCCTTGACCATCTCGTAGAACCACGCAAGGAGGTTGCTGCTCTCGTCCTTGGTCACGCCGTTGATGTGCCCGACGTGCGCCCCGATCGGGAACACGCTCTTCCAGCCCGTCACCGGGTTCGTCCGCACCACGGGGTGCACCGCCTTGAGCTCGGCCCCGATGTTGTCCGGCGCTCCGCGCGGCTTCTCGTACAGCTTGAAACCTTGGCTCTCCGCGACTCGGGCGAAGTTTGGCTGCGAGAAAGTTGCCGTCAAAGACTCGAGGAATTTCTGGTAGGCGGGGCTCAGGCGGTCGTAAACGTCGTAGCCAGATGCCCAGAGAGTGTCTGACACGGGGTAGTTAGTTTCGACGCGAGCTTCGACGGGGGCTTCCATAGGTGTAAAGACGTACCGCCGCCAGTCTCAGGCAGCTCAACAAGTCGCAGCGACGTGTAATCAGCAGGCGAGGGCTCAAACGCAATATCCGAGTGCCAAATCTCAGCGTCGCGCTTGGTAACCACGACGCCATCCTCATTCGTCTTGCGGTAGAACTTGGTGTGCTGCTTGGAGCTGATGGTGCTGACTTGGAGGTCTTCACCTCCCAGGTCTCGCTCCGAGTTGAGCAGCGGGTGGATGTGAAGGGTAGAAGTGGACGGGCGACCGGTCAGCTCGCCGAGCCTGAGGATAAGCTTCTTCTGCAGGTCATTGGTGAGGTTATCCTGGGCGCGGAAGAAGACGACGCCGCGCTGGGAGACTGTTCACGGCTGTTAGATGGTCCGATGACTGTCAGAACATGACGTGGAGAGTCCGCCGTACTGGTGATGGCAAGGTCGCGAATCAGTTCGTCCGCGTTGGGCGCATTCAGCCAGTCGACGAGGTTGGCCTTGGGGAACTCGCGCCCGATGGCGGGGGTGGAATCAAACGACTCGTAATCCTTCAGGGCTCCCGACAGCTTGAGAGGCTGCGGGTTCTGCGTCTGGCCCTTGGTGTTGATGGGGATGCCGCCTTCTGTTGCGGAGGGCGCCATTTCGCATGCGACGTGTCGACTGAAGTCGGTGGATTATGCTTGAGTTTGATGATGCACTTGCAAGTATTGATCATCACAGAGCGAGAGCCCGTTGCGCCCTTATATGCTCATGTCGAACCCCGCGGCTGGCGGGGATACGGAGCACCTACAGCTACGGGAGTCGGCGTGTTGACGGCACTTCGGGCGCTTCGCAGCGACGAGCCACGGAGAGCCGGCGACAATTGCCATGACGGCAGCACGGTGCGGCATGTCGTGACGTGGCGTGTGAGCCAGTCCGAGTCGTTTATCCGGCGATTGCGCCATCGCCGTCGAATCCAAGCACGTCAATCTTGTCCGAAAAGATCATCCCGTCGTAGTCCAGAGAGGAGACGACCCATCATCGAGAAGGCATGGGCCAATCACGCTCCATGGCTTGGTTGCCAAGTCGTGGGGGACTGAAAACAGGAGTCATGATAGCGCCTTCGGCATGTAGCTGAGCGATGATTCACACATGGAAATCAGTCAGGAGCTGAGACTCTCAAATAAAGTCCTATGCAGAATGCGACGTAAACAAAAAGGTCGGTTCAGCTCGAGTGTAAAACGGGGAGTTAGTTGCGTTGCTCAGCATACATGGCGCACACCTTGTGTCCGTATATCTTTGGGATGATTGAGCTACTCGTCCCCCCCTCAATTGAATTCAAAGGTTTCTTATATCCTTCATGCCCTAGTCTTCAGGACATATTCTTCATGCTTCGCGCTTTGCTGCTAGGCTATGGATTCGTGGTAGTAGAGACAGCTCTTCAGCAGCTCGGTTACCTATACTTGAAGCAGAAATCCAACATTCGATCTACGGATAGCCTCGTCTTTGATTTACGTGGTAAACACCCCGCAGGCTGCCCGATCACTATGGTCTAGCTTCACATAGGGTCTTCTTATTTATCCCTATTAACAAGGATTCAATCAAAGTCCACGCAGATAATGAGTAGATTTAGGCTAACATATGCGCATCTCAATCTCAGATTATATAAGTACTTACGCGAACAAGAGAAAGTCCTCTATTCGAGTACCAACATACACTCATTCGAATCGTGCTTCTGTGACCAAGCCACAATGCTAGGCGACCACATCATCGTCCTTCATGCTGGTAGACAGTCCTTGCTTCTTTTTGTTTTCTCGTCATGAATGCTATCTCTTTAGCGCTAGCCGATCATTAGCACCAGGCAAATCGAAGCAGCGCAGTAAACCAGATACAACAGACGTTAAACGGAAAATGTACACAGAATACTGCTGATTTCAATAACTCTAGTGCAGCAAGACTTGCCAACAAGACAGGCTGCATCTGTCTCGGACCCTAGGCATGAACCGATATGGGACACATGATACCTGTGATACCTTTACTCTTAGAGAAAGTGGACTGATAGTTATGTTACATATTTGGGCGACTTAGCCTTTGGACTAGACCACAAGCTAGCCTGCAGCAATGGTTCGCGTTGAAGATGCCAAGCCACGAGGTAAACTGAAAATGCATCACTGCATGCCAAGAAAGACAGTCCAAAGATACATGAGCGCGAGTGAATTAATACGTCGGTACTTGAACTTTCAAAGAAAAACAAGTTGACCATCGGCAAAAGAGAACAAGGCACAATGGACGAATGCATACAATCACATGGAAATACTCATTCAAACTTATTCCGATGAATCAACTTCAATTCACTAAATAGTGCAGGTCCGTTCTCACTTCTCTACAATTTACCTTGCCTAAATAAACCCGGTTGAACGTCTTCGCATACTCGTTCGTCGCTCGTCTCAATGATCCATGGTGATACGACCTTCCCTTCGCGAACAGACGTCTAACACCTCACAATGGCAACAAATCACCAAAGTGGCAGGCCGAGTTATTCGCTGAGAGATTCCAAATACTAAATATCCGCGGTGGTTTTACTGACGCGGGATCTCGTAGCATACAATACCAGGATGTGTCCATAGGAAAGCCCGGAGAGCGTGACACGGGCTTCTACGTTTCCTTGTGCGTGATGCGTGCCTACACTCAAACCCAAGCGTCCTGATCGAAGCCTGAAGCAAGTCTTAATCCAACGCAACAGACAAAGATGTCATCGTAAACAAGCCATCAAGCATTACCTGTTCTGCCAGCGACACAGACAGTTGTTATAGAGTAAAATTCCCCAAAGACAAAATAAAGGCGAACGGCATTTGGATCACAGCAAGGCGAAAGGCAGCTATTTATGTTAACAAACGCCATGTCAGCAATCCACGATCCGCCGTCAATCTTACTAAATCCCATCCCCTCCCCAACGCATCACGCAAACGCTTACCGAACTCCACGCAACCAACAACGGCACCCAGCCCATGGTCCCAAAAGCCCATACCCATGGCCTCCAATTCGCAAAAGTCCATTGCAGCAAAAATATACACCCCTCCCCCCTACTCTAAGCTCCCCCCTGCTATGCCCTGCTCAAAGTACAGATACGCGATGGAGCCATCCGCCGTCGCGAGCACGTGCTGCCAGGGTAGGAAAGCCGTCATCGGAAAGTGCACATACATCTCTGGAAAACCCTCGCGGCGGAATGATTGCGATTCCACCAATGCCTTACGGACCCTATTTCCGGAGGGCTGCGTCTGCCTTATCAGTATCCCCGTGCAGCGCGTCGACGGACCGATTCTGGTGCTGACAACTGACAGAGAGGTCAGTCTCGCCATCTGGAGGTGTTTTGACGAAATGGTCGGGGGAGGCAAGCAACCGAAAGTAATTCATGCTAGGCTAGCGGCGGAAGGTAACCAGTGTAGCTTACTGGTGACTTCTTATAGAATGTGGGTGCGCAAAAGGTGTGCGCATTGATACACGTTCGCGACGATGTGACATCACCATACACAGACACCCACATCTGACAGTTCCAGATTAAGATGCGAATCATTGCAGGGTGACAGTAGAAGGACCTGGAAGATGCCTGGAAGGTATAAGCGTCAAAGCTCCAAACTTCAGTTTTCAGGGGACCAACCTCACAGCACTTGGCGCAACACCTGAAATACGGTTTGCTTAAGCTTGAAGCACATCTCGTTAAGAAACAAGAAAACAGGCTACGGGTGCGATTCATCACTGGGACCATTCGATATTGATGCAAGTTGCAACGTAAATTCTTCTATGCATCAATGTACACTTCTAACTGTGTGATCATATGACGTGAAGTTCATTGTGATGCTCTCCAGAGCTCAATTATTACAATATCAGATCGGGGTATCGACATCTCATCGCCCAGCAACCTCGGTTGGCGACAAACTGCAAACTCGCCATCCGGACAAAAGCACCAAAACAACCCCGTGATGAAGACGCAAGACCCTTGAACACCACGAGTGCACTAAACTTTAACCCTGAAAAACTTAATGCTGCTTAGTCTCAGCGTTCATGACGGCGGCGTCCAGGGCCTCTTGCAGATCGAGGTGGAAGTAAGGTCGGTTAAGGCCTTGAACCGCAGTGAGGCGGGAGTTGGAACCCTTGTTGAAACCCTTGTCGGAGTCCTGGCTGTTGACGGCGTCGACAGCCTCGATATCCTGGCGAATGCGGTTGCCCTTCTCTCCGAGAGCAATAGCATTTGCGGCGCTGTCATCGCCACCGAGGTCCGCAATACTGAAGATGGCCTTCCACTGTCCAGCGGACTCGTCGTCTCGGGGGGTGCGGAAGCCGAAGCCAGCCGCAGCCAGAGCCCTCTTAGTCCAGCGGTTCTCAATGTTGGCAAAGTGCCAGTCGACGACCTGGGGAGAAGCGAATCGGTCGAGTTGGTTGCGGACGTCGATCAGACCCTGAATCGAAGTAACATCGACGTTGTTGACGGTGGAAAAGTCGAGGATGATAGCCTTGAGAACTGGGCGCACATCGTCGGTAGTTTCCTTGATATGACGGGGCTCACCATCGTTCCAGGGGCGGTCACCAAGCTTGCCCAAGAGCGAAGGGTTGGTTCGGCGGCAGCTTGCGAAGACGGTCTCGGTCAGGTGGTTGAGGTATCGGGAGGCATTAGGGTAGTTAAAACCCTCAGCGAAGCGGTAGATGAAGACACCGGGGTAGGGAGTGTTGACGACAACGTTGGGGTTCGAGCCATCAGCATGGTCAAGGGGCAGGAAGCCAGCACGCAGAGAGGTCTCGTTATCATCAACAGGCACCTCCTTGGCAAGGGATCCAGGGCTTGATGTACCATCGTTGAGGTTGGCCTTCATGGTGCGGATGCGAACGACGCCAAGGAAGCGGCCCTTGGTCTGGAACAGACGGACAACGACGACGACAAATGACATGATGATGGTGGTGTAGATACCGTTCTCGATGGTGGAAAAGATAGTGACGAGGACACCAGCGAAGAAGATGGGCACCTCAAGAGGAGAGACGCGCCAGAACTGATAGACGACTCGGGGAGGGGTAATGACGTCTCCGACCGCATGGATAATGACGGCAGCGAGGGCTGCGTTGGGGATGTAGAAGAAAACGGCAGTCAGGGCATAGAGAGCGAGCAGCACAACAATACCGGTGATGACACCAGCAAAGGGAGTACGGACACCGGCCTTGGCCTTGATAGCAGTTCGGGAGAAGGAGCCAGTAGCAGGGTAGCCACCAAGGAAGGGTCCAAGCAGATTGGTAACGCCAATAGCGACAAGCTCCTGCGAAGGGTCGATGATGTAGTTGTTGACTCGGCCGAAAGACTTGGAAATAGAGATGTGCTCGATCAGGACAACGATGACGGCGGCGGGAAGCTCTGAAAGGAAGGACTTGATGATGCGGCGGTTGATGACAGGGGCGGCGGCGTGAGTGAAGCCTGGGAAAATGAGATCAGATTCATTCAAAGAAATAGGGGATGATGAACTCACCACTGGGGACATCCTCAATGATGCTGACCAACGGGTCGTCCCTTCGGTGGATGTTAATACCGGCGCTGATGCCAGTGTACAGCAGAATGACGAAAGCGGTTCGCAGGGTGGAAATGAAGAAGTAGATCTTCGCACGCTGGGGCTGCTTCTTGGCGAGGGTAGAGCAGATGGCACGGATGCCGTAGAGCATGACGAGGGCAGTCAAGCCAAGGGCCGCGTCAATCTTGGTGTCGCCGAGGTGCTTAAGAGTCTCAATGATGACCTTGTACGTGGCAGCACGGGTGTTGATGCCCTTGATACCCATAAGCTTGGGGACCTGACCGGCGGCGATGGAGATACCGGAGCCGGTCATGAACGCGCAAATGGCCGGGAGAGGGATGAACTCGACGATCCATCCAACTCGGACGAGACCAAGGAAGGTTACAATGCAGCCAATGATGACGGCAAGGGCAGAGGCAACAATATGACCAGGAACATCGGGAATGGAGTCAGCTGCGGAGAGGACAATGTTGCCGGTGACCTGGGACATGACAGCAACGGGCTGCGAGGTGGTCAGCAGTGCAGAGCAGGAGAGGGCTGGGACAGACATACACCAATGGTGATGTCCTTGGATGTAGCGAAGAACCAATAGATGAGGACACCCATGAAGGACGAGTACAAGCCGAATTCGACGGGGAGTTGGGCCAATTGAGCATAGGCCATGGACTGAGGAACCACGACGGCACCGACAGTAGTACCTGTTGGGTCAAAAGTCAGCGATCTTTTCAGTGTCTTTTTTTTTTTTCGTCCTCCACCAACACTTCTCAGAATTGTAGTTGACTTACCAGCAATGAAATCACCAAGGAACCAGATCCAGTTGTACTTGCCAATCCACGACAAGAACGGGAACAGGCTGTAAAGGTAGGCGGCAAAGCCGTGCAGGGTCGGGGTGAACTCCTCTAGGAACTCGCCCACGGTGGGCTCGCGCTCGATGTAAATGTCGGCGTTGGTGATGGAGGGCGCGCGGTCCACAGGTTTGACATGGTCGGCACCGAGGACCTTCTCCAGGACATGTCTGCCCTTGCTGGTAGGAGCGGACATTGTGTTCAGCTGCAGAGAACAAGAACAGAGAGTAGGATGGATGGCTCAAGAGAGAAAATTGGGACAATGGGGTCCTTTAAGACTCAATTGTGCCGGGCGCAAGTGTCCGTCGGACTATCGCTCGGTCGGTCGGGGAGTAGCACACCCTAGGGTCGATGCCAAGATGGGACAAGCTGTAGCCAAGCTGCAGAACGGAGCGGAGACCTGGGTAGCGGGCGGAGTATGACGCGCCTGCAGGAGAAAACGGTCGAGTGCAGGCCAGGGAGGGTCAGGCGTGCGAGCGTGGTGACTGGGGATGTCCTGGTGGTTGAACCGGCTGGAGCTGAGCGGTTGCGGTCGAGGATGGGAGAGGACTCTGGGACAGCAGGAAAAAGAAGTCGAGAAGAGCGGCGAAGACGGGGTATTAATTAAGTTTCTGTCGCGAGTGTGTGTGGCGATCCAGATGGGAGATGGACAGGCCCGATGGAGTCGAGTTCGGTCGAATCTGGGCTGGCCGAAGCTGGTGGAGCAAGCCTACGCAGACACCTCTCAACACCATGGCATGGCATGCCGTGCTCTCGTCACCCGTCGCCCAGACCAGGAGCGACTTCCATTGCAGAGTCCAGGGTCCCTCGGCTGGTGGACTGGGGATCGGGCATGTCGAGGATTCGAGGAACGCACCCAGACCACACCGGGGCGTCGGGAGCAGCGACAGGGGGACGAAGAGGCCATCCAGCGTCGACCAAGTACTAGAACCAAGTACCAGTACTCCCCGAAGTCTTCGCAAGACCCGCGCGTACCGGCCGTGTACTCTCTCGTCGGTCCGTCGCGCAGGGCGGCACACAGGACATGGGATGGGGAGTTGAACACCCACTCAAAACCGCGGTAAGCAGAGCGTGAGCGGGGAGTTGCGTGGGCGTGGGGGAGCTGACCCTGGCCTGCAGCGGGGCGCCGTCAAAGCCATCTCTCGCTCAGATTGCGTGCTGGCCAGGATGTGAGCATGCCATCTTCGTCATGTCGTAGAGGCTCCGCTGGAAGCCCACACAGGCTTGCGTCTCTGCTTGGGCGTTCTGTGGAGCCGCCTGGAGATTTTGCCTGCTTCCCCCGAACACGGCGCGCGGCGGTTGAACCGTAGGTACGGGAGACTCGAGCAGCATGGCGGGCAACTGAAGAGACAGATCAGCCAACGGCTGGTTTGTGCAACGGACGGAGGCCGGTGGGACGGATTGATTCCGCCAAAAACGACGGGCTGTCCACTGAGGCGTCGCTACCTCGACGGTCTGGCCGTCAGCTGCCCCCAGAAATGAACGCACAGCGGCGTCGCTTCACGCAGAAATTGCCAGTTCCTGCTTGCTGCTTGGAGGAATTCTGCAATAGCCCGCACGACGAAGTCGACGACGATGGCGCAATCGCCTCCGGGGCCAATCGTGGGGAGATGCGTCCATCAAAAGCGGGCTGGCTGGGGGCGCTTGGGCTGGGTATTCTGGGTCCAACCTGTTTCGGTCTGGTGGAGGAGGCCATCACTGACCAGTGAGTGACCACTGACAACAGGGACGTGTTTTTGCTTTTTGCTCCGAGGACATGTCAAGCATGTGTAATCCGTACGACAGCGGCCATGCGCTGAGAGGGCTGAGGCGAAAAAGAGGGAGCAATGCCCCTCCCTCCATCCCACTGTTATGACACAATTGATTCCACGCGCGAAACGGTGCCTGAGATGGAAGGTTCCAAGCCCAGCTGCACAGTTCCCGGGCTGCTTCCTTTCCGCTGCGAAGTGGAGAAAGAGCCTAGTAGGTCTAGTAGCCGAGCATCACTGTTCCCTCTCAGCTTTTTCTCGCCCTGAGCGGAAGACGGAAAAAAACAAGAGCTAGCAAGACAAAGGCGGAAGGCGCAAAAACTTTTCTGATCCAGATTCAACATCACCATTCACCTCAAAATGGCATCATCTCCACCCTACTCCCGTAACGGCAACCGTCGACGCTAGCCACAGGCCGCGCTAGGTTCTTCGCAGCCATCTCCTCGGATTTCCTATGTCTCTTGTCTCTCCTTCATTGGCTTCGTTTCGACTAGCCCATCCGCCTTCGCCCTGCTAAACTCGCGGACGCTACGGTACGAAGATGCATCGCGGCAAGGTATCCATGTGCGTTGTGCGCCGGCCCCACCGCCCACGACCTTTCCTTACCACTCCGTCACGGTCATCACCACTCGCAACCACTCGCAACCACTCGCGACCACTCACAACGCCGCCGAAACTCATCCATCCCTGTGGACCTCGCCCTCCCTTCCCACGCCTTCTCCCCGTGTACCTCCAAGTACCTGCGTGCGTGCCATCCGGCTCGTCGCGCCCAACGGGCCATGGCAAGTGGATGTTGCGTGGGGAGTCTGGTCATGCACATATGTTGATGCCCACGGTAAGACGTGGTCCCGATGCATCACAGTACGTAGTACCTACTCTACCGGCTTGTCGCTGTCTCCATCCCTTCTACTATGTACATTGCCGCTCCACCGGCCCAACAACGGGGACCCGGTCGAATCGCCGCAGCATCGGATGCAACGAAGCCTCAAATCTGCCGCACCCTTCGTCCCGCTAACGCCTCCCGGAGCACCCATCACAAAGCTGTCCAACGTGTCGTCCTCTCGAGAGCGAGCTGCAAGAGTCTAGACTACCCTGGGGCGAGCCGTAGCCTCGGGAAGCTAGATGCCCACGCTGCAGATCCTGCTTCCGTGAATCGGAATTCACTCTGCAATCACACAAAATCACAACTCACGAGACTATGACTTGATACTAGTCTTTCCTTTTGGCATCTCGGCCTGACACGTTTCCGTCCTAATCGAATGCCTCAAGTGCCCAATGGCCCAGACCTTGCCGCCGGCATCCAGTTACGGCTCTCCTATGGCTCTGCTATGACCTCGTCTCATTCAGCCCGCGCTCACGCAATAGACCTGGACATATTGCTCTATTTCTAGCGCGCCTTTTCTCAACCCTTGACTTCACCATGCATATGCTACGCACTTGATCTTGAAAGCTCGTGCCAGTCACGCCGAAACGATAACATTGCCAAGCGTCGGGTCATCCGATTCATCATCATCATCACAGGCCCTCGCCCTCCTCGTTTGGAACGTCGGCGGTTTCCCCGTCTTCTACTTACGAAATCGAAATAGAACCTACTCCTGTTGGAGGAGCAGCGCCCGCCAGTCCCGTAGTACGCCATGGAGCCGTTCGTGTCACCCTTGCCCGTGCTGAGCTGGCGCAGGCCGCCAGCGGGGAGTACCCTCGTTTGCCGTCTCCCCTTTGCATCCTCCTGCATCGCAGATGGGGCTTGGGGGACCTCCCCTGCTTCGGACCGTCGGCGCTCGTCCGAGGTTCCAGCTTGGCTTTGAGAGATTAAAGTGATCGGAAGGTCTCGCCCTCATCGTGACCCCACGCGCCGAGAGCTTGCCTCCCCTCCAGTCCAGACTTCATCCATTAAGACTGTCGTCGAAGCTCCACAGCAGCCCGGCATGACAACAGCTCAATCCGAGTGGTCCAATGCGTCATGTTTGTTGGTTTTCTATCAGTTAGGCGCTCTACATGATACTCATTGGCCCGTGTGAGTCCCAATGGCGATCCCACGATGGCGAGACTTGATGCCACATTGACAAATACTCTATTGGATTTTGGGCCCTTCAGCTGTCTCAGTTCGCGATGCAAACTCTTTGTGACACCACCCAAGCAGCTTGCCTCGCCAAGCGCACCCTGGTCTAGCGTCCGCGATCACTATCACTAGCCTCCTGGGCTGCTGGAAGGGAGTGTGCGGAAAGCTTGCCAAGGGCGCGCGCAGATCTGCCCAGGCTCACCCCTCAATCGCCGAGAGATTTAGTCACAGTATCGTTCTGGAGCAGGGTGCATGGCGGCAGTTTGGGTCTAGGCTCCCGGCGCCAGTCCCAGTCAATCCCCATCCTTCAGCGTCAAGTACTGGTACTTGTACCTGCCGAGACCAGCAAAGGGGGTGCCATCCCGGCTTCAGGCATGCGACCACCCGTTTCTGCAGTACCGGGGAGGCGGTAATGACCGCGCCGAGCACGTCTTTTCCGTCTTGGCTGAACCAAGAGGCTCTTCGCGGCGTCCTACTGCCACGCTTCGATCGCTTGGCAACACACCCTTCTCGGCTTCCGGCACAGATCCCAGCCGCGAGGCCATCGTCAACGACTGCCTGAAGGCTGAATTCTTGCCTCTGTGATGGGCGACCCCCCATCCTCATTCTCGGTAATGCGATCCACCACCGACGCTCCAGAGAACCTTGCCCCCATGCTCGCATGTCTAGTTCCCAGAGCTATTGGATCGCAAGCAGTTCACTGCAAGGACTTGTTCTCCCACCCCACCCATTGGCTTAAGTCGCTGCAGGGAGGTGTTGCTAGGTGGTCGAGAGCATGGTCCTGGCTCGGAGATACTTCCTGGAGTTCACGGTCTGGAATTGCGTGAGGCGACGCAATACCGGTCTAGACGATGGCGAATACAGCCATGGTAATGATGACAGCCTCACGAGCAGCAATCAGGTCGACGCGGTGCAGTTTTGCCGTCAATCTAGGCCTGTCGCTGCGTCTGGTGGCTGGCACTCTGCGTGCCGATATCCCGAACGGTCTGGGCATCCAAACAGACCCAGATGGACCCAAGAATGGACACCCCGTTGCGTCCCCGACACAGAAGACCCTGCAGGCCGCTCTATGAAATTATGCTCATATTTTGGCTTTCAATTAAGCTTACCAACGACCCACTCGCTGCATCGAGGTGATGCGTGTTTTCGTTACCCATGTTTCGGTGCTGCGCAGGTCTTGCGTGGTGTTGACAGGAATGCTCAACATCAGATGTTGTCAAAAGATAGGCGCGACGCGGCTAGAAATGCATAAAAAAAGCCGTGTTGGATCTGTCAGGGGTACAATTGATCGGATCGGGCCGTGCATCAATGCACGAGTGAATTTGGGCGTTTTCGGGGAGTTCACGGGGAGCTTGAAATCCTCGTCGGGGAGTTGAGCGCAGCCTTCACGAGGAGATGGATCGCCACCCATGAGATGACTGCGAATGGCGCCCAGCCCTGTGTCGAATAAATGGAAAATATGTTGAACCCAGCAGTGATGGCCAGCAATTGACGAGGTCTAGAACAACTGTCCAAAACATGCCATTGATCCAGGCGTATCGAAGTCGGCCACGCTCGTGGTACCAGTACTCAGGCAATGCCGACGAACGCATCCACCCTTCCTGGCTTCAGCACAAGGATAGCTTGTACGAGACGGCACCAGCTTGGAGGCCTGCCTTCGAATTCCTCGCAACAGTTTGCGACCGCAAAGAATCCGGCAGCTCGATTGCCGCGTTGCCCTCCTCCTCGGAAAGGTGACGCGGCTCGGGGAGTTCACCGCCAGAGAGCACGGACTTGCCGCGCGTATTGCGCGCGTATGCAAGAGGAGTCGGGTTCATCTTGAAAAGTAGGTCGGTGGGTCGACATTGCGACAGGCCGACGCAATCTTTCCTGGGGTCAGAGTCCGCATAGGAAGTGGTCGTTTCATAGGTGTCTAGGGTACGCCTTTCGTTGCGGATGGGGACACTGCCTTTTTGAGAGCCGGTGTGTGATGACGGCTTTGAAAGAGTGTTTCTTTAGACTTGAATCCACAGCGTCTCTGTAACAGTACAGGCGAAGACGATACTTGTATAGTATTGATAGCTGAAGAGCTACTGTTCTATCCAGTGAATGAATGTGTATATAAAGTAGGCGGATCACCATAGTTGAGGGGGTGACTGGAGTCACTTGTAGGCCGCATGCTGGGCCGTAACAATTTCGAAATAGAGAAGCGACTTGCGAAATTGCCAGTAACGTTCTCAAATCATATCCTGCACATTTCCACTGGCCCGTCCCAGGTACTGAGGTCCACCAACCAAGCCTCCCTTCAGTGCGCCAACGAATCCACCAACCCTTGTGACGTTACTGGACGGGAATAAGTACACAGTCTGTGTGTAATCAATCTCAAACTTCCAATGTTTGTTGGCCTCTGGATCCACCATTTCTAGCACATATCCCGTGTGCTTCGACGGAGGCAAAGGCTCCCCGCTTGGGTCCGATGTCAGATGGACAGCTCCGCCGTATGCTAGGTCGAACGAGCCGAATGTGCTGGTTGTCGATGCCTCTCGTTCCTGGGTACGGAATACCACTTCCTTTCCTTCCATAATTATGCTGGCGAAGTACGTCTGCCCGTCGACTTTTGATGTATAAACCCAGGCCATAAGAGTGTATGGGCCAGCAGTCGCCCTAAGCATGTTCCAAGTCAAGCTCAACGAGGCCCAGTTGAAAGAATTCCAGTTGCGCTCTCTACCCCCGATACCTTTGGTGGTGTATGGAGTCCCATTGACGACAAGATTGACCTCGGTGGTCGCAACGGGCACAGTCTCAGCCCAGTAGATATAGGGTGCGAACAGGGCGTTTCCACGGCTATCAGGATAGGCAAGGCCGTTCGGATAGACAGCGGGGCTCAGTGAATCCAATGTAATTGTCCCTTTGATGGTAGCTGAGTCGATCGTAACAACCGTATGCGAGTAGTCGTTGGATGACTCGAAACTCCAGTTCATCCCCGAGGTCTCATTAGACCATGTCCCAATCGTCGAGTCATTACACATTTGAATTGTAGAGACGTCTGCGAAATCAGACTCCATATATCTCGTCCCGTTGGGCCAGACAATAGTGATGATGGAGCGTTGGGCCAAGGGGTTTCCGGCGATTGTGCCGCGGCTGAGCATCCAGCCCATCCCGGCTCTCCCATCTTCGGACACAGCTTCGAATGACCACTCCTCTCCAACCGTAGAGTTAAACCCACCCGTCATCGGAGAATCAAACGGTAGTAGTGGATTTTCATTCATACGAATGGTGCCGTTGGTGGAGACCCCGGCATGAACGGTGTCGGTAGTGCAGCCTAGCTTGGCAAGACTCGTAGCGGTCACTGCCGATGCCAGAAAAGTGGCGAGTAGAAACATAGCAGCCATGATTGGTAAAGAGTTGCGTAAAGATGAAGTCGGATTATCTGTTTGTGGAAAGATTGTCGGTGTCCGAGAAATTGAATAACTCAAACAACGTAGAGGCATGGAGCTTTTAAATAGTCAAAAAGCCAACATAGAAGCAAGGCATTGCCTCCGTCGTTGCATATTGGCAGACAGACTTAATGTGTCCTCGTAAGCGTAAGTTACTTATTCTGGATGTAATTGTGATCCCTTTCAGTAGCAATGCATGTTTGGGAAACATACGAGATATTCATTGTGCTACAATCCCGTGCAAAAGTTCCGACATTATTCCGGCTTCCCCGCTCCTACACCTTAACCTTCTGACGCGACCGTGTAGCCTCGATAACTTTAATGCGTATTAATTCAAGAACATCATGCCTCTAGTGCACCTAAAAACACATTATAGTCCTTATAAAAGGATAAAGATTATAATGATATATAAATTTAGTATTTCCCTTGATTTAATTATAGCTAAGGAGGGAGTTATAAAGTATATAATATTTAGTATTATCTACTAGTATAAATACTAAAATAGTATAAAGAGTCTTCTATACTCTAGGTATCTAACTATCTTTACTTTAAGGGATAAAAGTTATATCCTTAGAATTATTAATTCTAAGCCTTTTATTATAACTAGTTAGCTTCTTTATAAAAGTAGTACTTATTACTATAGAATAACTTTAATATAATAGTTAATTAAGTAGGGTATCTAATACTACCTTATAAGCTAGTACTCTTTTCTTAGTAAAGAGATAGCTAAATTATACTTAGATTTTACTCTAAAATATATTAATAAGCTAGCTAGTTTCTAGTATACTTAGATTTTCTTAGATAAAGTCTTAATTAACTATAGTAATAGTAAAAGAAGGTACTAAGCCTTTATAAAATATATAAATCCTATACTTTATCTTTAAACTATAATTCTAATTATACCTAGGGTAAAAGACTTAAGAAAAAGAATATATAGCCTAAGAAGCTTTAAATAAGGTATTTATAGATGTTTTTTAGTACCTTTACCCTTAATTATACTATTAATTTAGTCTACTTAGCTAAGGACCCTAATTCTAAGTATAATAGTATTATAAGCTAAGTTATCTTAGTCTACCTTTAAGAATATCTTCTAGAAATTAGTAAGGAAGAAAGAGTCTTCTAATATAATAATAGACTTACCTTTATAGCCTATTTAGTCTAGAATTAGCTATATAAATATATAAGCTCTTAAGGGATTAGGCTTATAGAATAGCCCCTATATTTACCTAATCTTAATCTAATTAAGAATCTATAGGTAATCCTAAAAGAAAGGATTTATAATAAATACTTAGACCTTATAGAGCTTCTAAAGACTTTAGCTATAAAGGAATATTTAATTAAGTATATATAAGAGCTATAAAATAAGATTAAAGATAAGATATTAGAAAATATACTAAAATTAATACCCTAATAAATATAGGTAGTTGTTAATATAAATAGGTAGTATACTAAATATTAATATATATTACTATAATCTCTAGGATCTAGGCTTTAAAGTTATTAAGGTTTAAAATTAATATAATATTATTTATATATATAATAGCTGGTTAAAGAAGGTAGTATAATCAAGGAAATTCAGGTAGATCTAGTAACTATTAAAACTTTTATACCCCTACTGTAAGACCTAGTCTTCTAAGGTCTTAGGATAACCTGCTAATGTTAACCCCTAAGGCTCGGCTTATGTGTAGCTCTAACTANGCATGTTTGGGAAACATACGAGATATTCATTGTGCTACAATCCCGTGCAAAAGTTCCGACATTATTCCGGCTTCCCCGCTCCTACACCTTAACCTTCTGACGCGACCGTGTAGCCTCGATAACTTTAATGCGTATTAATTCAAGAACATCATGCCTCTAGTGCACCTAAAAACACATTATAGTCCTTATAAAAGGATAAAGATTATAATGATATATAAATTTAGTATTTCCCTTGATTTAATTATAGCTAAGGAGGGAGTTATAAAGTATATAATATTTAGTATTATCTACTAGTATAAATACTAAAATAGTATAAAGAGTCTTCTATACTCTAGGTATCTAACTATCCTTACTTTAAGGGATAAAAGTTATATCCTTAGAATTATTAATTCTAAGCCTTTTATTATAACTAGCTAGCTTCTTTATAAAAGTAGTACTTATTACTATAGAATAACTTTAATATAGTAGTTAATTAAGTAGGATATCTAATACTACCTTATAAGCTAGTGCCCTTTTCTCAGTGAAGAGATAGTTAAATTATACCTAAATTTTACTCTAAAATATATTAATAAGCTAGTTAGTTTCTAGTATACTTAGATTTTCTTAGATAAGGTCTTAATTAATTATAGTAATAGTAAAAGAAGGTACTAGGCCTTTATAAAATATATAAGTCTTATATCCTATCTTTAAACTATAATTCTAACTATACTTAAGGTAAAAGACTTAAGAAAAAGAATATATAGCCTAAGAAGCTCTAAATAAGGTATTTATAAATATTTTTTAGTACTTTTACCCTTAATTATACTATTAATTTAGTCTACTTAGCTAGAGACCCTAATTCTAAGTATAGTAGTATTATAAGCTAGGTTATCTTAGCTTACCTTTAAGAATATCTTCTAGAAATTAGTAAGGAAGAAAGGGTCTTCTAATATAATAATAAACCTACCTTTATAGCCTATTTAGTCTAGAATTAGCTGTATAAATATGTAAGCTCTCAAGGGATTAGGCTTATAGAATAGCCCCTATACTTACCTGATCTTAATCTGATTAAGAATCTATAGGTAATCCTAAAAGAAAGGATCTATAATAGGTACCTAGACCTTATAGAGCTTCCAAAGACTTTAGCTGCAAAGGAATATTTAATTGAGTGTATATAAGAGCTATAGAATAAGATTAAAGATAAGGTATTAGAAAATGTGCTAAAATTAATACCCTAATGAATACAGATAGTTATTAATGCAAATAGGTAGTACACTAAATATTAATATATATTACTGTAATCTCTAGGATCTAGGCTTTAAGGTCATTAAGGTTTAAAATTAATATAATATTATTTGTATACATAATAGCTAGTCAAAGAAGGTAGTGTGATCGAGGAAATTCAGGTGGATCTAGTGACTATCGAAACTTTTGCACCCCTACTGTAGGCTCCCCAGTCATCATATCAAGGTGTATTAATGCCCTCTCTGGCTGCCTCGAAGTCAGCTAGCTTCTTTGGGAAGCATACGAGAGGTTCATTTTGCTAAGCCCCCCCGGTTGTTATATCAAGGTGTACTGATGCCCTCTGTGGCTGCCTAGAAATAAAACTGTCGGGATTTCTCAGTCGGCGAAGTGATTGCACGCAATTCTGCAACCCAGTCGCCTTTTTCGCGCTTACGTTCGCATCGATCCCGTCTGATCAGCCAGAATAAACCTCGTAACTTTCCTTAAATGGAATACGCTCTTCAATGACGCTAAGACTGATGAAGAATTGATCGCCCACTGCGCCACCATACACGTAGTCCACTAATCTGGCCTTAGCCGGGCCTCCCGCTCGTAGTCTGATCTATATCAATCGTGATTTACTACATCTGACTACAATCCACACTACGACCTCGATTATTAGGAGATAGGGCAACGTCATTTATTATCGCTCATTCTATACCGCTAGCCAAATTTGCAAAGACTCCAAGCATGCCAGTACCAAAATTGTCCAGTAAGAAAAGTGGTATTCCTGTCGCCAAAACCAGAGCATCAAAAGGAAGATCTCGGTCAGGTTGCCTAAGATGCAAGGAGCGAAGAGTCAAGGTAAGTCAATCAACATCGAGTTCAGGTGAAGGATGCTTGCACCTAAACATCAAATCGGCCACTTGTGTTCGTCAACTTGGTTTGATTCAAATCAGGCCGTTAGAATTAGAATAAAAGCTGATTATATTCAGTGTGACGAGTTGCGTCCTTGCTCCCGGTGTAAGATCGGTTCACATGTCTGTGTCTATTCCATCGTTAGCGCGCCAAGCTGGAATAGTCAAGTCACCACATTCCGCTCGTCGATTGCCGCGGTCTCAAAAGCCGACGGTCAAGATAACGCTGCTCGCTCTTCCGCCCAACCCAAAAAAACATCTTCCATCCTGTCTCACAGTTCACTATCGCATGGATATCAGATTTCACAGGTGATTGCAGATGATGCTCCGGTTTTCGACACTCACGATGTCTTCCTCTTGGCACATTTCAAGTCCACTACCAGTATTAGTCTGATTGGCAGTCAATCCATTTGGGTTGAGGACGTGTTGCAACTCGCCTTGCAAGTAGGTAAAACCCTGAAAATGGGGTGGAGAAGTCGTATAAACACTAACTACATACCTCAGCATGATTTCGTTATGCATGCGATACTCGGACTCTCCGCCCGACATCTCCAGGAGACGCACCGCTATGCTCAAAGTCCCTCGTTCTATAACTACGGACTGCTCGAAGCGCACCACCTGAAAAATGCTCTTTCTAGCCTCAACAAGCAATTTCAGAGTAGCATTTCGGCGAATCAAGACGCAGCACTCGCAGCGTCATTCTTGCTCTGTTTCCACGCTTGCTCTACGGTTCACATGGATCCACTCACGACTCCTTTCCAGGATAGCTCGCTCGTTTTCCTTCGTGGTATCCGGTCAATCGTTGCCAGCTACTATCGCGCTGCCCGCAGTGGTGTCTTCAAGTCTTTAGTGGCACCGCCTCGATTGACACGACGATCCATTCCCCGGATCGTACCATCTACAGGACCTTTCGCACATTTTATAAATCTCCTCAATGGTTTACCTCCCATTCCCCACTTTCTCGAAAACAGAGAGGTATACGAAGAATGTGTCGAGTCTCTCGCCCCATTCCTCTCTCTAGCCGAGGAGCAGGATGATACCAGAACAGAACCACTAGAGTTGTTGTTATGCTTCCTGGAATGGCAGGCGTTCTGTCCTGCTAGATTCGTCGCGCTGGTCAACACTCATGATCTAATCGCTTTGATCATTTTGGCATATTTTTATGCTACGGCTGGCGCTGTTCTATCTGAAGCAAAGAGCAGGTGGCGGTGGTGGTGGTGGTGGCAGAGCAAGCCGAGCTATATGGTGCAAGCAATTGATGAATACCTCGGCAGTGCCTGGACTGTTTGGATGGATTGGCCAAGGGCGGCCGTTCAGAAGTTGTGATGCAAAGCGTGGGCATCATCAGGCTACAACTGTCACGGCCAAGCCAAACTGAAATTAGCAGAGTAGGACATTATGGCAGGAAAGGGTCGGCGAAGTGTTCCATAATGATCTTAGTGGCTATGTGTGACTAACAGGTCATCATGCAGGACCTTGCTGAGGGCCTTTGGATTCGCTGACGGCTGAGTTCTGCTTGGCTGTCTGAATGTTCCAGGAAACTATGCAAGAGCTCTCTTGGCTTGAATCTGTTTTACGCAGTAGATTGAACTCTGTTCTAAAGGTTTATAGACCGACCACCTTTTCCCACTCCCAAACAGGTGAAGAGAGATCTCTAGGCGTAGAGCTGAGCTAATCAGTACAAAGACTCCATCTACCCAAGCATCATCGAAGCGAAATCGTCAGAGTCCCCAAGATACTCAAAGCTGATGAGAGACTGGAAGGCTTCTCCAAGTGTCGGTGGCTCCTTGCTTACCCATACGACCACACTGTCTGGACTGTTTGTCCTTACCACTCTGCAGAGATGCTTAGTGAAAACCGCTAACGAAGGAATCGACAGCCTTGTCCCAACGATTAGGACGGCATCGATGGGTTTTGCTAGGTCGTAGTTGAATGCGACTGTGATCTCTGCTTCATCAGGACAATTTTCTCTATAAAGAAGAATCTTTGGACGGAGAAATCCCACGGCTCGCCTTCGTTTACTTCTTATGGCCCGTTTCCTCTGCTCTTTTCTACACGATTGGCAGTACCTTAAAATTTTAGTTAGCTTAAATATACTATCTATTTACTGCTCTCTGGTTAGATCAAATCCCTACCTATAACCTAAGTGTAGCCTTATAATACTCAAAGGGATACTTTAGTATATAACTCACGAGTACAGCCCATCAGAATCTGCGTTAAAGCCTAGTTGTTTATTGTGTGAATACAATGGAATGCTCGTCAAGATTGACTTTTGCGCAGTGTGTCATTCACAACAAAATAAGTTTAACTCTCCTAAGAAAACAACGATCTGAGACCCCGAAGCTCGGAGTCGTCTATGACACACCTTGTTAATGCGTAATCCTCCACACCCATGGCGATGCGTCAGAGTGATACCCGAAATTTAGCCATGGTCCATTACAGTCGGCGATTCCTAAATCCCGATACCAAGATGAGTGAGTCAATTGTGTCAACTCCGCCGCTCCAAGATTCCATTTTCAGCACAACATCTCGCCGGAAGCACAGTTCAACATGTCGATTAAAGCATTCACCTACAGCACCTGTCCTGATGGACTACTGCAACTACTCACGGGCCATTTACCATTCTCACTGCCCCTTCTAAGACGGCTGCAGTACACAAAGTACAGTCATGGAATAACTCCGACAGCGAGAATCATATTCGTTTCTGATACTGGCGAAGTCTCTGGTGGCTTTCCTCGGCCAGAACGGTTCACTGCGTGCTATGTTGATGTTGGCAGCGACCACAACACCCAAATGTGGCTGTACTCCACTCTCGAGGATCAGGACCAGGTGGGCGCCGACGATGACAAGTTCTATGAACAGCAGCTCAGAGCCCTCGTGGACGAGATAATCCACATCGCCAAGGACTATGGTCGCGAACTGGTGTATTCCGACGCTGTGCTGATCGGAACTCTCCACTCAAGTGTACGCAATATCTTGGAGAGGACGGGCCGAGTCACCGGAAGAAAAACGGGACTGTACGACAAGTGGCTCTTCAAGGTCGAAGATATACCCGACAGTGGATCGCCGCTACCAGAAGGGATATATTGGGACGAGGCAACCTTGGCGGACTGTAAGCTTGCCATCTCGCGCTCGGATATCCCACGGACAGCGTAAGAACCTTCCTAGATCATCCTAACATGAAGAAACAACTGATTCGCATTGCGCTGCAGAGAATGGCTGTCTTTGATGCCGAGTCTAATTCTCAAACTCGAAGATGGAACACCAATTTCTTGGGCGTTTCTCGGTATGTTCAAGAAGAGATGAAAGTCGTTGCGATTTACTTACCCCACGACAGGGCCGGACGGATCGTTGGCAAGTCTTCATTGCGAGGTTTGTGGCTGATTGAGTGGCACATAAGAGATTCATAGGCGCTGACGATGTGCTACCAGGAAGGATACCGGCGAAAAGGCCTGGCCAAGACGCTTGCTGCGAAGCTATTCCGGGAAAGGACATCCGAGTATGGAGATGATGGGTGGTGTTCTGCTGACGTTTCACCGTCCAACGAAGGTAGTCGTGGGATGTGTAGGCGTTTGAATGGGAAAACGTATTGGACATTGTCGTGGTAAGTCTTTGCCCAATTTCTGAGATTCAATATTGATTGACATGACTATAGGGTTCTCTTGAATGTTACAGAGATTGTGTCGGGCGATGCAAGCGAGATCAAATAAAAGTAAAACTGTTCAGTGAACATACAGGCTAGGCTTCCTTAAGATTGAAATATCTCAGTAATAGCATAATAGCTTACATATTAAACACCCCTTTGCTCCTGCTGCCAAAAATAACCAATTCCTCCTGTCTTGCGACCGATGCCTTCCCTTTCATGCCACTAGCCATGATTCTCGCGGAAATACACCAGGTGCTGCATGACTGATTGACATTGTCGGTCCAAATAGAATACCTCCCCGTCAGACATATCATGCAATGCTCCATGCTTCCACTCGTAGAAGCGAACGCATTTACCAATTGCAAGCGCACCAAACTTTCGTTGACGACCTCGGATAGATCCGAGGTACTGATTCAGCTGATCAACTCCTTCTCTCCAAATATCGTCCTGTGTTTCAAGCCCGGGCGCCTTGCATTCGACGATGAGAAACTTCTTTTCTTCCCATTGAGTGTTGATAACCATGTGAGCCGTAAAGAGGTCGGCTCGCCCAGAACCGAACAGCATTTCAGGACCAGTTGAGTAGTTATCTCTTCCAGGGAAGACATTATGCAATATGTCATCCCAGACACGAGATGTCTCACCCTCAGGCTTTCCCTTGACGAGGCGAGTCTTGATCAAATTCGAGAGGTAGGGCAAAGATTCCAGGTACTGGCATTGCAATTACTATTAGCGAATGCAAAGTCAAGGAACGTTGAAGAAATCTTATTTTGTTTTATAAGAAGAGGCGTTGTTAAGTTTGCCAGGCGCGGTGTCTCTGCGTTATTGTGCTGGGGCATGGACACAACTCACTGTTCCCGTAGGATCCTCCTGGACCGGGAGACGGAAGGCCATAGTGAAAGAAAGGTATGGTGGATTTTGATGTATGTTTGAGGAACAAGTGATAAGATATTGTTGACAAGATTGTACAGTTGAGAACAAAGGGGATTTGTATGAGAAGAGTCCTCTATGCTGGATGGAAGACGTAGTATTTAAGCGTAGAAAACAGGCGCCCCGAAGAATTGCTCTTACAAACCATAACCGACGAACAAATATAGAAACCAGGGTTTCTAGACTAGGTGCCAACTGGTCTCCCAAATAGGCCCAGAGCTAAGAGGGCGCTTAGCGATGGAAAGGAAGCATTGTGGCTGGCGACGTAGGCGCTTTCAGCATCTTTTCTTCCTTCTGGTTCGATGAAGCCACCCGATAGACGCTGGAACTGAGAACTGACAGACTAGCCTGTGTTTCAAGTCAGCACCACGAATCCTTGTGGCCATGGCCAGCGGCTATACCAACGATTCAGCGGCGTAGCATAGCCGGTGGGAAGTCTATTCGGAACCGGCCAATCTGCAGCCATACCCGACCCAAGCTCCTTAGTCCTAGTAAGATCGCTGTGTTTGTGCTTATAATTATCTAGCAATCTGGGAGCAATGCTCAACATGTGGTACTTCGAGAATTGTGGCAGGGCATTGGACGACTTGATGCATAATTCGCACCTGAAGCTGCAGGCGGGGCGCAGCCTCCTCCCCTAGCCGCCAGGAGTCCACTCAGTGTCCAAGGGCTCCACCGGACCTAGCTATTTTGGTGTCCAGCTTACCGCTGTCGGAACAATCTCGGGCGATCGTCATGGTCTCACGTGATTAATGTCACTGAAGGCGTCTGGCCGGCGGGGACCAAGGCCTTAGGCAACCAAGGTCTTCATTGACAGCATATAAGTCTTCGCCCAAAGGCGGGACTCCCAAATCTCCGCAAGACGTCCAGACTCTGGCTTAGACGTTTTTACCACGAGTCGACTTCAATTCACGGAAATGCCGATCAAAGAAGTATCATGCTTCTTGTGCGGAGCATTAATTGACGAGTCCGCGCATCTGCCAGAATGGATGGGTCGGTTCAGAGCCTGTGAGTAGCTGAGAATATTCCTAGAAATCCCTCGGAGGGTTTTGCTGATGCTGGTTAGTGTACACGGTTCTTCAAGACTGGGGTGCCGCACGGATCTCTGGTGTTGGGAGGCGGCAACTGTTCGAAGATGTCATCCCCCTTGATCAGTCCATCAACGTGGACGTATCCGAGTCTACCATAGACGATTGCTGGGTGCAAATTAGTCTGATGAAGTCGTCATTCGGTGGAAAGTATCCTCCAGACCCGCCCATGATACCTCAGCCGCTCTGGGGGTTTCCGCTTCATGACCACTGCTGGGACCTCCTGTGCGCCGCAGACCCTCATTTCCGAGACCAAAGCAATGTGCAGGCTCTTTTTGACCTCTGCAGATCACAACCAATACAGCGCGGCGTGCTCAACTGGGGCCACAGCTACAACGGCCTCGTCAACTATGATGTTGATCCCGAGAAACTGCTTCCCGGTGAGGAGGCGAGACTACAGGGAGGTGAGCTAGCAGACGGCGCTCACAGATGCGATCCGATGGAAATCCCCCGTTTAGGTCGCATTACATCCTCCGATGTGGATATAAACTCGACGAGAAGCCACGGTACCGACCAAAAACTCAGCTCGATGGCCTCGACTAATAGCGACCCACTTCGCTTCTTGCCCCCCGAACTCCTCGTTGACATCCTCGTACGATCGAACTCAAGAGCCGTGGCAAATCTTCGGCTAGCTTCCAAGTTCATAGCTAGTATTGGGCTACCGGATATATTTTGGTGCTCAAGATTCTGGCGTGGCCGGGAGTTCGAGCACATTTTTGAACTGGCAAGTTGCCAAACGGCCCAAGGGCGATGGAGGTTTATCTATGACCAGATTCAGGCATCGTGGGGTATTCCAGCCATGCAAAACAGGCTGCGTGTCTGGTCCTTGGCGTGTCGATTGGGAGATTTGGTTGCCTTGAGATTGGAGTCCCCTCGCTGCCACGGATCCCTCTGCCAGTCATATTTCGACCCGAACGCTTCAAAAGATGATCGAACATGGCACACAGCAGAGTCTGCAATTTACCCTGCGGACACCATATTTTCTCAGGGTTCACGTTCGTTATATGATTCAAAAATCACCATCACAGGACGATCAACTGGAGCTTGGGCATCACTTGTAAGGCTCAACGGCAAGACTTATGTCTCTGGCCTTCGATTTTCTCAAAGCAGTGGAGATGCCATCCAGATCGGGTATCATCATCCTCAACACGAAGTCTCCTTTCTTTGGAACGACTGCCCAGAACCACTAGACTTGTTCGTGGGGTTTGTGGTGGCAGTGGATGCTCGAGGGATTCGTGGGCTTCGCGTGCTATCCAACAAAGGAAGGCAGTCTTGCTGGGTCGGAGACCACGAAGCGGTTCCTAAGAAATCTGTCTATTGCGTAGATTCAAGAAACGGTCAAACTGAAGTCCTGCAGGATGTCAAGGCAGGATTCGACGTAAGCATTTCCAAATCTTTCGCGTTGGACATCCAAGAAATTAACCACGGACTCAGGCTCTGAAACTGGTGTCCCTATCTGTTCACGGCCCTCATCATGACAACGAAAAGAGTGACAGACAGGAGATCAAGGCCAACTCAGGAGAGTCTGCCCTCTGGTATCCTGAACTACCAGATCCTGCCCTACGGGTCTTGACAGTGCGGGACCAGCGCCTTTCGAGATATGTAGACCATGTCCCATACTCCATGTGTTTGTTTGGTGGGAGAGATGGGCAACTCCTTCCATATCTCACTGACATTATTGTTTGGGTTATCGACCGTTCTGCCCTCGGCATTCATGCCGACCGCACGTACATCTGGGCTATCGAATTTCACTACGATGGCCCTACAGATGGTTTCCAATCTATGACGCTTGGTCAGATCCCAGATCCAGATTCAGACACTTCCGAGCGTCAACGGTACCACATTCCCATTGACTCCCGCAATGGGGAAAGAATATCTGGTGTCGATGCCATGTATGAAGATCCTCGCTCCCCTTTCGCCTTGACTGTAAGTACACATTCACCGAAAATACCATCACTACACTCACTAACCCAGCAAGCTATATATGAGTCGTGGTAGAGTCATTCGCATACCGACAGACTTTACCTCAATCGTCCAAGAGAGCGACTTTTTCACGGAATCATCGCGGCCAAGCGAAGGAACTATTGTTGGATTTTTCTCGGTACTGGTAAGTATTGATTTATTGAGTCTAAACATGGCTAACTTCTAGTGTCCTAGAAACACAATCTCGTATTCCAGAATTTGGGGGTGGCATATATTCCGTCACATAGCAGTAGAATGTAGAATTTCCAGGCGAGCCCTTTGGACAACAAGGTGACACTCCCCTTCATTGCTTCCCAAGTGGTGCACACCATAGTACGATGTTTCAACCAGGGAGGCTTGTTCGAATTAGCAGTTTTTAAGGGGCAGAACACCTCGAGTATAATTACAATGAGCAGAAAGCCGTAAACAGCCTGAGATGATTTCGGAGATTATGCCATTGCCTAGTCAAGGAACCTACGACTAATGATAGTCAAGACAAAAGAAACTCACTGCAATTTAGATGATAACATTTTAATAAACAACGTGATGGAATCCTTTGAGTTTTATCTAAGCTCTTGCAACTTGGAAATGTGTCCACAACCCTGGCGAAGGGGCTTCAAGGCTTAAAAGTGGTGCAGCTTCGTGCAGTCAACCATCTTTCCGCAGAATGAATAGACACAGATGTGATAGACTAAAATGTCTCACATTAAATCAATCCATGTCTCATCATTCCCAATCGCGTCACCCAGCGACGAGCCGTTTTGAGCATCCTTGTCTGTGACGCACTTTGCTTTGCTGTTCGCTGATTAGCTTTGAACCGTGCACTCTATTCCGCTTGCATCCAGACCTTGATGAAAGCTTCCTGTCACATAAAAGCGCGACCCCATTCCTATACGCACAAGAATTTTCCGATCAACTTCCTTACAGTAACATCAACATCGGCGCCTCACAATGAACGACACAACTCTAACCAGTCTGGCCATCCTGCCGACGGAGATTCTTGAGCAAATATGCTCGGTACTGCCCATGCCGTCACTCCGCGCCCTCCGACTCGTCAACCAGCGGCTCAGCGACATCGCCACGGCCTGGGCATTCCGACACGTACGACTGGGAGCGCGACTGGGCTGCTACGACCACCATCATTTTATCTGGATCGCGCAGTCAGAGAAGTTGCGCCCCCTCGTGAGGGAGGTCACTTGCGACACCTGGCCTGGGCCTACTGTCGGCGACTGGGCGTCTCGGGAGACCTCCGTTTCGAGCCACCCATCAGACTTCTTGAATGCCCTACCATTAATACGGTGCTTCCGTAACTTGAAGAGTGTGCATCTGCACTTTGGTGGGTACTCTAAACACGACTGCATCGACCCCAAGAACCCCTATGACAGGGACATTGAGACCGACGGCTTCAGATACAGGGTGCTAGATACTGTCTTTCACTGCCTAGCCGGAGCCTGGTGCGCCAAGAGACAAGTCCAAATGGACGACGAGTGGCTGCCGTATAACTTTGAAGCAGACTACCAAACGGTATCCCCGGAGACCGAAAATATGGGACCTATTCCTATCAAGGAATTGACGATTTCTAGTCTGGTTGATTACCATAACAAGCGCTCCCAAAGGACGGATTTGTTCACCCAGACACTTTCAACGAGCGGTCTCAGGAGGCAGATAATATACATCACACCACGGAACGTCGAGCGATGCAGCGGGACCACGGCTAAACCAGAGAAAGTCATCGACCTTCGCGAAGAAAACGACATATTTGATGGTTTGCTTACGATTCTGTCTCTGTGCACTCGGGGTGCCTGTGGGTGGGACCCGAGGATGGATTTTCACGCCCTCAGGTCAAGGAAGAGGCTGGATCCAAACTTCCCACATCTCAAGTTCCTCACGTTGAGAAATTGAGTTTTTGCCACCATATCAAGCAATTATGCGGTTTCCGGTCTCTTATTCAGCGGCACAGGTCTGCTTCGACATTGGCGTTGGGTGTTGCGATGGCGTGAGATGGATTGGCCTTCAATCGCCTGCCATTGGCCACCGCAGCTGGATGAGGAAGTTTGGCGCAAGAACAAAGTGGAACTGGGATTGCTGTACAAGCTCCGAGACAGGCGAATGGGATCTAACGAAGTGTAAAGGATAAAGTTTGCAAGCGGTTCGGATGAGATGATTTAAGCGGCGATGGAGCGGACAGGGGGTTGCAAGGAGCATCCCAGAGTGGACATCTCGGTCACATAGGAGTTGGATTATATTTGGCTACAACAGTCTAACTTTTCACGATTGCCAAAAGTTTCGTATTATCGATAGTCTCTAACTCTCACAATTTTTCCGAGTCCATGTCTTCGTATTTTAAATTCTCCGGAGCTATTTTAGCTCCCAAAGGTTCCCACCAGACTCTACGTAGAAGTCGAATACCCGAATTTCTAACCCAAGAACAGACGATCATAAGCAATTACCTAGGCAATATCCAAAAGACGGGTCGTAAGAAATCGTATCATTGCTTGAAGCTTTGGGTCTGGGGCAGCAGTCCGCATGAATACCGAAGACTCAATCTCAATGCGCAGCGACCAAATGAGAACAATTCCGGAGGCGACCCAAACTAGAATCGCAGCAGTCACCAGATATAGTCACCAGATGCGCCCGTAGCCCTCTTTCAGGAGCCCGAGGGGCCGGAAATATCGGCTCACCACCGTATCTGGCGTCGGATCATGCCTGCCGAGGCGGGCCTTCCGCGCGTGGAATAGAATGCTCGGTCGCGTTTCCGAAGTGCCAAGGCCAAGTTTAAACGGATGGAAAAACCGTGGGGCGGCGATCCTTCATTTGCGATGTCTGCGGTGGCTCCATATGGGCCGCCGGGTGGCGCTCTAGAAAGCTTCGCCGTGGCTGGACCTGTTTCAGGCCTGTTTCTGTTTCCCCGACCGGATCCATGCGAAAAACGGGCGAATTGCCCGTCCGAGATGTTTCCCCGCGGTTTTGACTCCATATCAACTGAACGCTATTGACTCTTTGAGACAGGGGAATAATACGTAAAGAGTCGAGTTCTTCCACTTCTTGAGGCGAGAATGAAAGATCGTCAGTCAAAACAAATATTCTTAGTCTCTTCCTCGTTCTACAAGCATCATGGTTGCCTTCACTTCACTTCTCACAGGGTTTGCCCTTGTCGCCGGAGCTTTGTCTGCTCCGAGCGAAATCATGAAGAGAGCTGGAACTCCTAGCAGCACGGGCACGAACAATGGGTATGCTGTGTTCTTGAGTACCCTCTGAGCTGTATAAGCTAAATCATGTTCTAGATTCTACTACTCGTGGTGGACCGATGGCGGCGCAGACGTGACCTATACCAACGGAGCCGCTGGCCAGTACAGCGTGTCTTGGAAGACGGGAGGCAACTTTGTTGGCGGCAAGGGATGGAAAACGGGCAGCAGACGGTCAGTACATCTTTTTCCATGTGTGGCAGCAACAATACTGATCGTGTTTCCAGCGCCGTTGAATACTCCGGCACCTACAGCCCCAATGGCAACAGCTACCTCGCGCTTTACGGCTGGACGACGAGCCCCCTCATCGAGTACTACATCGTCGAGTCCTTCGGAACCTACAACCCGTCGACGGGCGCCACCAAGAAGGGCGAGGTGACGACCGACGGCGGCACGTACGACATCTACACGACGACGCGCACCAACGCGCCGTCGATCCAGGGCACGGCGACCTTCCAGCAGTACTGGTCGGTGCGGCGCACGAAGCGCGTCGGCGGCACCATCACCACCGGCAACCACTTCGACGCCTGGGCCAAGGCCGGCCTGAAGCTGGGCTCGTTCGACTACATGATCGTGGCCACCGAGGGATACTTTAGCAGCGGATCCGCCAGCATCACCGTCAAGGGGTCGACGTCGAGCAGCAGCACCACCACCACTACGTTGACTGAGAGCGACAGCACTAGCGGTTCCGGCACCAGCGTGAGTTTCCGATAAGCCGAGGTTTTGGATTTTGAATGCGAGCTGACCTTTTTTCGTTGCAGTGCGCTGCTGCCTGGGCACAATGCGGTGGTTCAGGCTGGACTGGGGCGACTTGCTGTGTGTCTGGATCGACTTGCAAGTCTGTCAACGAGTGGTACTCCCAGTGTCAGTAGATGCTGCGGCAAATACCAACGGTGACGGTTAAGGGTGAAAGAGGTGGCTGCTTTGTTCTTGTACATATAGAATGCATAGAGTTGAACTCTGTGCTAAAGGACATATTCGAGATAATCGTCCCTCTCGGGGATTACTCCAGAACTGTTTACTTACAGATGATTCCGTGATTCAAGCAAAAGCAAGTAAGTCTGACTTGATGCTCGTCACTTCGGATCATGTTCTCAAGAATGGGTGAAGGGATTGTTCCAACATGCGTCACTCATTGGAACCAGCAACAATCACATTTAGAAGCCAGCGACTGTGGTGCCAGTGGGAACCAGTGAGTGCCATTCAAGATCCAGTACCTAATCAAAATTTGTATTCAGTCCCATGGTGTGCTGCATAGCTAAGCTGAACGAGGTGCCGTCCATGAAACCGATGAGTGGTGAAGTTGGCTGCCTACGCAATCCCCACAGTATCACAAGTCACCTGTACCAATTTGCGCACTGTCATCTCCCCGCTAAGCTAAGCCCGACGATTACTACCATCGCCCACAAGCACAGTGCGCAGTTCTGACAGCTTTCACCGCATTGCATTTCCTTCACGCTCCCTCACGAGTTCAGAATTCCAACAACACTTGCAAGCAACGCCCAAATCGCAGCACGCATGAACACGCCGTCACCAGCTCCAGCCCAAACACTCGATTCCTCTCACTCGTCTTTCTGAGTCTCTAGAGCCTCTGGCCTTCTCTGGTTTGCGCCAAACGGCATTTCACCATGTCCACTTTCAACGGCATCGTGTCTGAGTTTCCAGACATCAGAAGTCAGTCCAGGCAGCGGTTCCTCGTGAAAATCAGCTAAACATCTAGCAGTTGACTTTTTCCGAAAACATCCCGATGTCCAGCCTCCCCTAGCGTGTTTCCTGAGTCATATCCATAGCGACCACCTGGCTGGCCTGGAGAGCCTGCGGTCACCTTTGTGCGTTCCATGCGTCCTACCGGTCTGACGTTTCTGACTCCCCGCAAGTGTGTACTGCTCAGCAGCTACCAAGGAAATTCTCCTGAGATTAGAGCGGTACCCGTGCCGCATCAACTACGCGACTGGCATCCTCGAGGCAAGACAGCAGACCTACAAGCATTTGGCCAAGGTCTTGGTATGTTCACGCCTGTCGAACCCATCCCGGCAGCTGCTTATTTTGTGAAAGAAACCCTTGCCATTGGAGACGTCGACTACGATCGAGCTTCATCCCGGTCGACATATCCAGGTGACCCTGTTTGATGCGAATCATTGCCCTGGAGCTGTCATGTTCTGTGAGATAAAGAATCACTGTACCTCCTCCGCGTACTAACTTATGCGACTCAAAGTGATCGAGGGCGACGGCAAAGCGGTTCTCTACACTGGCGACATACGAAGCGAACCGTGGTTTGTCAACTCGATAGCGCGAAGTCCCATCCTCGTTGAGTACACCTCTGGCATCAAAACACTAGACAAAATCTATCTCGACACGTCCTTCATCCAGGATATTCCATTCCAAACAAAAGCCGAAGGAATCGCTGAGCTTCTTCGCAAGGTTGCTCAATACCCTAGCGATACTGTATTCCATTTTCAGGCTTGGACTTACGGGTATGAAGACGTCTGGGTCGCCTTGTCCAAGGCTCTCAAGTCACCGGTAAGTCGGCATGGCGCCATACTTAAATCATTCCATCTAATCGAGAATAGATTCATGTCGACGACTACAAACTCCTTATATATGGCTCTCTGAAGGCACGTCGGTCAGAAGCGCGGTTCAGCAGCGACTACCACCTCACACCCGAGTCCCCGGCCCTCACGGGATACATGTGTGGCAACGCTCCACACCCGGGTTGCTTAACCTCGGACGAGATTGTTCGCCTTCACAGCTGTGAGAAAGGCAACATGTGTGAAGCCGCTCGGCGTCCATCCACCGTTATCATTCAACCGATCATCACGCACCTAGCGAACGGAGAGAATCTAGCTGAAGTTGGCGTCGGTGGTGGCGGTGATGATCTGCAACGAGAGGCAGAGCTGGACTACTTGGATCAAGGTGGTCTCAGTACTTTATTAGATGCGTTCGTCCTCGAACTCCCTGCTATCAATCATGGATCACTAACAACTTATAGGCTCTGGGTCGATGATGTCTCACCAGATGCGGTTTCAAATCTCCGAAAAGCCTTGACACGCGCAATTTCGACGGGCCGAAACCTTTATCTTGATAGAGAGATTGCGTCGTTTGGTAATGAGTCTTCGGTAGCGGAAGCGGTTGTCCGAATCGCTGAGATTTACGCGGCCTCAAAGCAACTGGTGGTCGAAGACCGGCCAGGACCAGCCGGCCTGCCCACAAGAATCCAATTCCCATATTCAAGGCACTCCTCATATTCCGAGCTCTGCCAACTAGTCGAAGTCTTCCGTCCAAAGGACGTTTGGCCTTGTACCGTAAATCCTGACGAGTGGCTCAGTGAAGGTAAACGGCCAATATCCGTCGAAGAAGTGCAGGACTAATTCTGATCTTCAGGGACAAGCATAGCGTCACTTTTCGGACAGTTTTGTTCGAGTAGTGAGTTTGATCACGATATCAAGATGGCTGTGAAAAGGCAAGGACTTGGCATGTCAACCGACCAAGCCGACAGCCAACTGGCGATCGATTCCATACCGGGAACTCCGCCCAATGTTGCTTCTCGGGATACCAATAGTTCCCCAGACCTGCATGAAGGGCCTTCTAAAGCACACAATGGCCAAGAATCGGAAAGGCTCGTGAGCTTATTGCCAGAGACGCAATCATCCGTCGGCGCCGAACAAAATCAAGAGGAAATGCATCCAGAGTCCAAGGCAGAACCCATACACATCTTGATTTCATCCTCCCAACACAAGCGGTCTTTTAATACCTTTACTGATGAAGGTGAAGATACGGCAGGCTCCATTACAGGTCAGGATGCCCCATCAAACGCTTCTGAATCGTTCGGTTCGACAATCTCAACCCGACATTCGACGGCTCGTCAAAATGCATACTATCAGATGCTGGCCAATATGAAATCAGATGACTGGAGACCGATTGAACTGATGTCGACGAGTAACGAGTATACGACGATGGATGAGGAGCTTTGAGGCGTCCTTGGTGACAACGGCAGTTGATCTCGTTGTCCTCAACCTTTTGTCGTACAAACGGCTGGTTGGGGTTGTGGGCTCTGCCATCACCATCGGTACAAGTCGGTTAGTTTCTGCTTTGGCCATTGAAATAGCTGCAGAAATTTCGATTGTCCTGCAAGCTTAGTCTCAATCTGGTCTATAAGCTGCCTCCCCCAGCCTCTTGAATACCAGAAGCTCTTCTCTAGCGTGGCAAGAAAGAGGGAATAGTACGCAAGGGTGAGGAGCGCATGAGGCCTGTAAGCACCGATGTCGATGAGAACACTATCGTCAACTCCATACATCCAGGCGAGAACCGCACCGGCCTCGGCGTGGACACCAGCACAGGAGATTAGCTTGGCAGTCTCTTCGAGTCTATCAATCGCTCCGATATAAGGCTTGAGGCTGGCAGAGGGTATTTCGGCCTCGAGAAAATTGCGGAGTCTGCGAATCGCGTCCCAGGTATCCAGAGGCAAAAGGGAGTTTTCGAGAGATGGATAACTGCATGGGCTGTCAGCAGTCTGTCTCGGCCGCAGCTAGAGGATACTTGCCCTGCTGGAGGTCCTGTTTGTTCTATCGGCCAGATGCCGTAGATGATGGGAGCAAATTCTGATTTCAAAATTCCTGGAAGAACAGGCGACTGGGTTGCCCTCATGCCTTTTAGGAGGCCGATAAGCTCTAGTAAGTTAATGACGGGATTTTCGAGCCTTCCAGTCGCTGATCGGGTAGGCAGAGTGAACATGAACAAGACGACAACGGATGCGAAGCAAAAGAGCGCCCCTTGACTTTCTACGCAGACATTGGACAAGGTGGAACGGAAACCTTCTGAACCGACGGTCTGGTGATAATCTGACAGAGCCAGATACTTTTTTCGGCTGTTGGGAACCAGGTACGCCTTGTGGGTGGCGGCGATGGCAAGGATACCGTGCATAACGAACGGGTGCTGGTAGCCCTCTCTAGGAATGACTACCCTCCATACATGACGCATTTCTCGTCGAATGGACAATGTGTCGGCCGTCACAGTGCAGTAGTGGTGCATGAGCTCAAAGTCCTTGCTCCAGAGTTCGTGCATTGGTAAGGGCGCAAGCTGCTCAGAGACAGCCGCCATGGCGGCAGACGCAGGATCAACCGGAGACACGAATCCGCTTTTATCACCCGATCTTGGCGTCCCAGAGAGCAGATTGGGTTGCGACGAATAAGACTTTGGACTTTCGGTGCCCGGTGATTCGTCAGCGGGCTCAACGGAGAGACTGCACGATACACCTTGTCTCTTGCAATTAAAGCATGTCGGAAAGGATTCATCACACTTTAGCCAACGTCAGCCACAAACAAAGCCTCGCTAGGACTCCCTGGACTCATTCAAGATTGAGGGAGATGATGGGAATCGAGCCGGCCGATTTAGAAGAGCAGCCCACATACCTTGACTTTCCGACGCTTGCAATTGGAGCAGCCAGTCCGGGACTTGGTGTGCGTGCGTCGCGGGGGCATGTTTACAGGATGATTTTGCCGACGACAGGTCCGCGGGTTCGGATAGAGACAAGGAAAGAGTCCCAGAGAAATACGACCGACGGCGAGGACGGGTGTGGCTTAATATTGGCCAAGTCGTGACCCAGGAGGTTGAGGAAGCGAGAAGGATACGAAGCCGAAGCCGAATCCTCGGACAACCACCAGCGGAACGCGGGTTCGGACCCGCTAGGCCTGTTCAGGCAAGGAGCGAACCTCCCGGATCCCTGCGGCCACGCGCAAAACTGGAGAAGGAGGAGGCTGAGGGACGATGAGACTCTGAATCGGGCTGCTTGGCGGGTCGTCGGCGGTTCGATTCGACCGTTGTTATTTTCCCATGAGGCTGCGTAAGCGGCGGTTCAGTCGGTGGAGTCTGGAGGATGCGAGGTGCTCGCAAGATGCTTGCGAGATACGAGGAGTTGACTTGGCTTCGCTCCCTCTTTGTCCCATAAAAGAATGGTGTTCCGGCGACATCTATCAGATCTCGGTGATCACTCCAAGTCGGCTCTCTGCGGTTCAGACAGGATATAATACTTGTCATCGCTGCTCTCAGTTCGGCTTCAATTCACGCCTTTCTTACGAGTCCCAAGCTCTCCTCCGACTTATATCACCTTAGCGCGGTCTGTTCCACGAGCACGAAGCTGCCCTTCGAAACAACAGGTCCTTTCTCCGCCACAAAGACGCCATGTCCGATGATACTTGCAATCCGGACTACGAGACCGCACAATGGGCATATTATCGGTTCAAGCCCTCGGTTGAGGCCAACATTGTTTTCATTGTGCTCTTCGGCATTACGACCCTCCTCCACATATTCCAGATCTGGAGGACCAAGACGTGGTATCTTTCAGCCCTAGTTGTTGGTGGTTGCGGTATGTGTACGACTTAGAAGAGGTCGTGGATTGGAAGTGCTGACTTGAAGATCCAGCCGAGTTCATCGGATATATTGGACGATTGATGGGCGCGATGCAGGACGTCGGATGCTGGACGCTGGGCCCGTATATTATGCAGAACCTACTGATTCTGATTGCGCCGGCTTTCATGGCGGCGTCCATCTACATGATTTTGGGACGGATCATTCAGCTCACCGAGGGCGAGCAATACGCCCTGATCAGACAGCGCTGGCTCACCAAGACGTTCGTGCTGGGCGACGTAACGTCGCTGCTCCTCCAGGCATCCGGCGGCGGCATGATGGCCATCAACCACGACATCGGCAAGATCGGCGAGAAGATCATCGTCATCGGGCTGTTCGTGCAGCTGGTCTTCTTCGGGTGCTTCATCGCGGTGGCGGCCGTCTTCCACCGGCGCATGGCGGCGCGGCCGACGGCGCGCGGGTCGGACCCGGCGGTGCGGTGGCGGCAGTACCTGACGACGCTGTACCTGACGGGGACGCTGATCCTGGTGCGCAGCGTGTTCCGGGTGGTCGAGTTCATTCAGGGCAACGCGGGCGCGCTGATGCGCCGCGAGGTGTACGTCTTCGTCTTCGACGGGCTGCTGATGCTGGTGGTGCTGGCCTGGATGAACTGGTTCCACCCCGGCGAGATTGGGCTGCTGCTAAGGGGCGACGAGCCCATCAAGAATGGCCTGGAGCTGGTCACGGGGCAGCGGCGGAAGCGGTCCGAGACGATGGAGAGCTTGTCTTCGGGGCGGGCGGCTATGGTGTCGCGGGGGCAGAGTGGTGAGGCTTAGGGGGTTGTCGACTTTTGGTGAAGCTATCGCGAGTTTAGATGTTCCCGCCAGCTGGCACTAACACGGTGGAGGATTCTTGATGGAGGTTTATAGAACAAGCTGGCGAGTGTGGGGGTTTCTTTTGTGTTCTTCGTCCGGGTTGACATATAGCATAGAGTTTCTGGAAGGAAGACAGAGTCCGGGCGTGGGTGCTTAGACATGGAACCAGCGTACGGTTTGTACGTGTATTAATTATCTTGATGGAGATTAGATGTGTATGGAGATAACAGGACAACTTCAACGAATGGTGTGCTGTCCTTACAACCTTGGCACCCATCTACAACCTCATTTGAGCCGACTCGTCGGTGGCCTACCCTGGACTTTACCACCTCGAACCCAACCGCTTAACAAACCCAAGACAGCAATTGGCGAGTCACTAGCAGCGCCTTGCCCGAAGCAGCTGCCAACCCGCTAAATATGGTTAATACCCCTGGGACAATCCATTACATGTCGTCATTCTTCACGTTCAAAACACCAGCCGGTCGAGGGGCAGCGTCACCTGAAACCAACAGGAAACTCTTGGGGGCTGAGGAGTGTGGACCAATTCTTCATCGTCGTTTGTTTCTTTCCTTTTTGCCTCTTGTTGGGTTGGTTGTTGAGCTGTCTATAGCAGACGACGACGACGACGACGACGACGACGACGACGACGTCTTATCAGCTACGTGCCGTGGTCAGCAACGTCACCGTCAGCGCTATCGTTGACAGCGTCATCGACGACTTCCTCTTTCCTCCTCCCGTCTCAGACAATCAACGACTTGCTCTCCAACACAGCCTTCCTCCCTCTTCAAACACCAGAGCAGAAGCCAAGCCAATTGACCACCGAACCGCAATGGCCGACCAGGACCTCTCCGTCCTCTCCGTCCTCTCCGTCGTCGCCGCGTCGCTCACCTGGACGCGGGTCCTCGGCTACGGCGCCCTCTTCCTCGTGGCATCCTTCGTCTTCGACACGGCCACGCAGCCGCGGTACCCGAGGGCGATTCCGTGGATGGGCAAGGGCGGCGGCGGCTTGCTGGCCAAGGTGCGCAACAGCGTGTCGTACTTTGGGCAGCACCGCGCGTGGATCCAGGAGGGATACAACCGGGTGGGTGTACCCCGCGATGGCTTCATTTCTTCCTTTCGTCGCTGATAAAGATTCTCTCCTCCAGTACGGCAAGCAGGACGTCGCCTTCGTGGCCCCCGCGTCCATCTCCCGCCCCGACGACGTGGTCCTCCCGCGGTCGCAGATCGGCTGGATGATGGACCAGCCCGACGGCGTGCTCTCGGCCGACCGCGCGCACAGCTCGATCCTGCACTCGCGGTACAACTTCCTCGGCGACGACCTGGACCGCGACAGCTTCGCCACGCGCGCGGTGCACAAGTACCTGGCGCGACACCTTGGCGGGATCATTGCCGGCGTCGAGGCCGAGGTCGACGCCGCCGTCGACGACGTGCTGGGCCTCGACGCCGACGCCTGGCGCTCCGTCAACCTCTGGGACATGTGGCTCGCCGTCGTGCCCCGCGTCACCAACCGCCTGCTCGTCGGTGAGCCCGCCTGCCGCGAGCCGCGCTTCCTCGCCGCCTGCGTGCGCTTCGTCGACGACGTCATCCGCAACAGCTTCCTGCTGACCATGTTCCCCGCCGTGCTGCACCCGCTGGTCGGCCGCCTGCTCGCCATCCCCAACTGGCTGCACTGGCGCGCCGCCAGCCGCTTCGTCCTGCCGACCATCGCCGACCGCCTCCGCGACATGGCCCGCAAGGACGCCGGCGACCCGGACTACGCCGCCTGGGCGCCGCCCGAGGACTTCCTCACCTGGGACATCCGCCTCGCGCGCCTGGAGCGCAACGCCTTCGAGCTCGACCCGGCCGTCGTCTCCAAGCGCATGCTGCCCATCCAGTTCGCCGCCATCCACACCACCGCCCTGACCGGCCAGTCGTGGATGCTGGACCTGCTGACTACCTCGCCCGCCGACGCTGTCCTCGACGTCCTCCGCGCCGAGCTCGTCGCCAACAAGCCCGCCAGCGGCCCCTGGACCAAGGCGCACCTCGCGGGTCTGGTCCGTCTCGACTCGTCCATCCGCGAGTCGCAGCGCCTCAGCAACTTCGCCGCCACCCTCGTCGAGCGCCAGGTCGTCGCCCCCGCCGGCCTGCGGAACCCCACGCTGGGCTGGACCCTTCCGTTCGGCGCCTTCGTCACCGTCAACCTCGAGGGTACCCACCACGACGAGGACCTGTACCCCGGCGCCCGCGGCTATGATCCCTGGCGCTACTCGCGTGTGCGCGAGGCCTGGGAGAGCAAGACTGATGAGGAGCGCGCTGAGGCCCCCGAGGATGGAGCCACGGCCAGAGGGCTCGGCATGGTGACGACAAGCCCTCACCACTTGGCTTTTGGCCACGGGAGACACGCCTGGTAAGTTTGCCACGCCCATGTCGTGCAACGCTGCTCACCCTCCGTACTCATTGCTAACTGCTACTTGACAGCCCCGGCCGCTTCTTCGTCGCCCACGAGCTCAAGCTGATCATGGCCGCCATCCTGCTCAAGTACGACATCAAGATGATCCCCCAACGGCCGCAACCACAGTGGTTCGGTGCCACCATCATTCCGCCCTTGGATGCCTGCGTCGAGATCCGTCGGAAACCGGGAACTGTTTGAGGATCGCCGTTAGAGGCGTCATATGATTTGATGTGAAAGTGTCATGTTGTGCTCTTTTTTGGATTTTATTTTTTTGATACCGGCGTGGCGTTTGGCGTTGTCTTGGATACTGGGAGGTGATGAGTATATAAGTCCTGACATCTACGCTTTTTTAACCTTGGCTTACAACATCCATCTATACATGAACCAATGCCTGTCTTCTTTTGAGACTTCACAGCTTGAACCCCAGCGCATCCGTGTTCCCCAGAAATACTCCCCCCGTGGCGCCCTCCTTCAGCAGCGCCGCGATATCCACCCTCCCGCCCGTCACGTACCGCTCGCTGACGCCCAGATTCACCCGCCGGCTCAGCTCCTCGCGAAGCTGCGCGCGCATGGCCCCGAACTCGGCTTTGCTCATGCTGCGCGCCACGGCCTCCTTCTGCTGCCGGCCGCCGTGGCCCGGCTTGCCCTTGGCCGCCACCTCGATGTCCTCCGAGTCGTACTCGACACCCAGCTCGTCGGCGGCGTTGCGCATCCACTTGTCGTCGCTGTGCGCCTTCTCCTTGGCCATGACCGTGTCGGCCAGCCGCTTGGCCAGGCTCACCCGCGGCTTGAGGCGCGACGCCATCTTGGGGTCCAGCGGCAGCGTCTGGATGAAGTGCTCGCGCTTGGCGTCGCGCTTGGCGTGCACCTTGCCCACGAGCCGCCGCGTCGGGAGCACCTCGTCGGGCGCGCAGAGCATGATGCTCGTGCCGCTGCGGTCGCCGCGCGCCGTGCGCCCGGAGCGGTGGATGTACGTGTCGGCCGCGCGCGGCACGTGGTAGTGCAGCACTTGGTCGACCTCCTTGATGTCGAGGCCGCGGGCTGCGACGTCGGTGGCGATGAGAATGGCGTTTCGCGACGCCTTGAAGCGCTCCAACGACCGTAGTCGTGCCTTTTGCGCCATCTGCGAGTGGAGCGGGAGCGCCGTCAAGTTGAGGTTGGCCAGCAGCGGTGTGAGGCGGCGCACGGCGTATATGGAGTTGGTAAAGACGAGGGTGCGTCGGCCTGGGTTTAGGAGCAGCACGGTGTACAGGTAGAGATCCTAGATGCATTGTCAGTGACGATTCCTCTTGCATGTCGAGTCAAAACTTACCTTCTCCATAGCTCCGCATTCGATCAGTCCCTCGCGAAGCCCCGTAGCCATTTGACTAACGGGGTTGACGTCGATGAACTTGGGCTCGCGCCGGAACTTGAGACACTTCATCAAGTATGCCATCTTCGCCTGGTCGTCATCCGGCAGCTCCTTTGCTTTGTCCTTGCCCTTGCCCTTCTTGCCTACACTCTTGCTCTTGCCTGTGCCAGCCAGCTTCGTCTGGAGGTCCTTGTCGAACGTGGCGGAGAAGACGAGCGTCTGTCGGGTCGAGGCTGGATCGTCCTCGTCTTCGTCCTCATCTTCGTCGGAGCTATCGTAGTTTCCCTCCGGAGCCTTCTTGTCCAGCGCTCCGATGATGTCTTGGGCTTCCTTGAACTGGCCGACCTTGAATAGTCTGTCCGCCTCGTCGACGACAAGGAACCGGATCTTAGAAAACGAATCCTGTAGATCCATGTCCTCGCCCAGAACCTCCCACAGGCGTCCAGGCGTGCCGATGACGATATCCGCCTTCTCCAGCTGTCGCTGCTGCTTGTGAATGCTCAGACCGCCGGTCACGACACACACCCACGGGGCATTCGGAAGGCCTGCGCACAGCGCTACGAGGTGGTCGCCCAGCTGCTTCGCCAGCTCGCGGGTCGGGCTGAGCACCACGGCCATGGGCCCCGTCTTCTTGACGTCTTCGCGGCCCTCGTACATCTCGAGCCAGCGCTCGACCATGGGGATGCCAAAGGCGAGCGTCTTTCCGGAACCCGTCTGCGCCTTGCCGATGACGTCCTCGCCGGCCAGGATCTCGGGGATCGCCTCCTCCTGGATCTCGGTGGGCTTGGTGAACTTGAGCCGGGCGATGGCGGACATGATGGCAGGCGACAGGTTCAGAGGAACCCAGGCCGCCATGTCGACGTCTTCGTCTTCTTCTTCTGCGTCGGCCAGCGCATCGAACGCGTTGCCCTGTGGAGCGGACTTTTGTACGTCTTCTTGGGCCTTTGCCAGGGCGTCGTCATCTTTTGGGCCCAGTTTGTGTTTGTTTTTGTTCTTTGCGTCCTTCTTGTTGTCTTTGCTTGCCACCTTCCCGTCTTCTTTGCTTTTGCCTTTGGCCTTAGTCTTGCCCTTATCCTCTGGCGGAGCGTCCTTGCTCTCCAGGCCAGCTTGACCACTGCCAGCTTTGTCGGAATCGACACCCCCGCCCTCCACAGCGTCGTCGCCAAATCCTTCAAAAGAGTCGCCTGTGGCATTTCTATCGTCGTTGTCGCTGGCTTCGTCGTTGTCGTCGTCGTGCTTGTCGTCGCTCGCTACCGGCTGTTTCTTGTCCTGATCCGAAGCCACCAAAAACTGGACACTACCCCCATGCCGCACCACATCCACGCCCTCGATCACCTCGAGTCCTCCAAACTCCTCGCCCACCGTCTGCCACCCAAGCGAAGTGGCGTCGACGGCCCGCCGCGGAGTCGCGTTGCTGGCGGCGCTGCCTTTCTTCGTCTTTCGAGACTGCGGCTTCGAGTTCTTGGTGCGCTTCGGCGCGGGACCGGCTGAGCTGGGAAGCTTGCGCTTCTTGGAAGGAGGGACCATTGGATCTTAGAGATGCCGTTCAGGAGACGAATGTACAGGTTCAGCCTAATTTTCGTGTTTTTGTCGTCTCTGTTCGTCCACAGTCCAATCCCATCGGTAGCACTTGCTAGTGGGACAAAGCTCCGTGAGTTGACGAGGGAAGTATTTTTTTCGCTGCTTATCGTTATCGCTTGTCGGCAAAAGTTGTTGCCGATCCCCGACCTTGATCCACATCCAGAATACCATGCTCACTCGAATGAACTGATCTGAATGCCATCATTGTCATGTTTGCATACCTGCGCCAGTATTTAGCTTTACTCGAGCAAGTCTATAGAGCGATACAAACCGTACAAGTCTGCGTACTAACAACAAGACGTCAAATAACCTCAAGTCTTCCGCAAGGTCCATACTGCAAATGATAGTCACATGAAGCACAGCATGTCTTAGCATACGCCGAACCCTTAAATATTAAACAACAAGGAAAAGTAGTCTTTTGTCTTCCGTCAAAGGAGGCCCCGAAAAGGTACAAAAATGCTCAAATACTGCCTCATTGCCTTCCTTTCATCCCATCCTTCCATGTTCCCTTTGCCCTCTGCGTTGGCCAACACCGCAAATACGAGTACATGTAATACATCCTGAACATACCATCACTTGCTCGTCTCTCCAACATCAAAGGCAAACTGTCTTGATCAGTGTGCTCCTCTCGCCCTCTTGGCTCCGCCGCTAACCTCCGAATCTCCCCTTGGTCGCTTGTTGCCGGGCTGGAAGTCGTTTGCCACTGGGTTGAGCGACTCACGTCCACCTCTGGCGCCTCCTCGCCCTCCACGACCGCCACGTTGTGCGCCACCCTCCTGGTTTCCGCTGGCCGGTCGCTGGCCTGGTGGTTGGTAAGTACCACCTCGGCCTCGGCCACCGCCACCACCACGAGGCATGGGAATGCTAGATCGCACAGGCTGCTGCTGTGGTTGCTGCTGTTGCTGCTGCTTTTGTTGTTGCTGTTGCTGCTGTAGCTGCTGGATGTGTTGCTGAGGTGTTTGTCGCTGGTTTGGGGGTTGCTGCTGCGTCTGTTGGGGCTGGGGTTGAGCCACGGAGGTGGAGGTTGTCGTCGGTCCCTCATCCTTCGACACGAAGGGGTTTGGCGGTTCCGTGGCAGCTGCGTTTGTCGGGACCGCGAATGGATTGTTAGCCTTCGGCGCAGGTATTCCCCTCGCCGCAGATTGTCCGCCTGGAGCTGGTTTGGGTTGCTCGCTTGTCGCGGGCGTAGCTGCAGCCGGAGTCCCTTGAGCGGCCTGAGCAGCCTTGCCAGCAGGCGTGGCTGGTAGTGGCGATGGATGCACACCAGTTGTTGACCCCTGCCTAGCTGGCGTCGGTTTTGGAGCAGCTGGGGCTGGCGGAGGAGCCTGTGCCACCTTCGCAACCTCCCAGACCTCAATAACGGGCTTCTGAGGCGTCTCGGCTGCAGCCTTCTCCACCACGTTGATCTTTGCCTGGGTGTTTCTCAACTTGTTCTCCGCCATGTTAATTCGCAAGGTCGATTTCTTGGACTCCATAAGCTGTGCTTGCTCCCTTGCCGATGTTATCTTTGTATCGTATTCATTCTTGAGGGTCGATTCCAGGTCCGCTCTCAGCTTGGTACTCTCCACTTCAAGCTTCTTCTTAATGTTCGCTGCCACAATATTCTTAACAGTAGAGTTGGTGGACAGGAACTGTCGAATGCGAGCGTCGTCAAGTTGAGAGAGGTCTGGTGCCCCGACCGAAGCTGGCGTCGAAGGAACGGTGGTGGCCTCAGCCTTTGCTGGAGTGGCCGGAGGTTGATCGTTGGAGCCAGGTGCCTCGGCGGGTTTGGGTATCGGATTCTCGGCAAGCCAGATTTGTTTTTCTTGCTCAAATTTGAGTTTGAGATCCTCATCCTTCTTCTTGTACTCCTCCTCCATCTTGTTCCTGGTCTCCTTGAGCTTGTTGTTGAGTGTGTCACGCATTCTGTCTGAGCGTTCCTTGACAGTCTGCTGGATCTTGGTCTCGATTTCGGCGGCCTTTTGTTCGAACTCGGCTGCCTTGGCCTCGGCAGCGGCAACCTTCTCCTCCAGAGCCTTCTTCTCCTCATCAGAAACAGCGGAAGTCGTCGTATCCGTTGCAACCCCAGTTGTCTCGGTGGCAGCTGTAGCGGAGGTCTCGTCAGTCGGCTGAGGGGCGGCCGGGGTGGCTTGGCTAGCCTGTACAGCTTCTTGCAGCTTCTTCGTAGCCTCATCTCGCTCCGAGACGACGCCTTGCAACTCGGTCCGAAGAGTTTCGAGGCGCTGCTCAGCTCCCAGCTTCTGGGCATTGACAGCCTCCAATTCCTTCTGGGAATTGGCAAGCTGCTGCTCCAGATGCGAGACCACTTCCGCGGAAGCGGTCGCCTCGGCTGGCGGAGGAGCGTCAGAGACCTGGGTAGCTTGGGTGGCATGGGCGGCTTGAGCAGCCTGGGCTTGTTGTCGAAGTTCCTCCACCTCCTTGGCGAAGTTTTGGATCTGTCGCTCCAGTTCCGACTTCTGTTGTCCGGACTCCTCTACCTGGCCCTTGACGCCTTCAAGGTCGATGTTGGCCTTGTCCAAAGTCTCTTGTAACTGGTTGGCTCGTTGGAGAGCCTCATTGCGTTCTCCCGTGATTTTCCTCGACCGCTCCTTGAACTGATCCACCAGCTTGCCACGAGTTGTGGTCCAACCGTTACGCTCCGTCTCCAGTGTAGCCTCGAGCTCGGTGACCTTGGCTTTGAGCGGCTCCTCACCCTCCTTCATGGCATCACGCTCCGCCTCCAAACTGGTGATGGTCTCCTTCAGCTGTTCCATCTCGGCAGGGTCGACACGGCCATACTTGGTTAGGATGCCCTCAGTTCGCTTCTGCCATCGGTCACGATCTTCCTGGATTTGCTTGATCTCGTCCTCCAAGAAAGACTTCTGGGTTTTGAGGGTGTCAATTTCGGCTTCGAGTGGCTGAACCTTGGCTTCCATCTCTAGGATTTTATTGTTCTTTTCCGAAATTTGGTCCTTGAGCTGTTGGTTCTCGTTTCGAAGAGTCATGCTGCTTTCCCGGTAAAGGTTCAGTTCGTTCAGCTTCTCCATGAGATCTTGGTGGGTCATCGAGGTTCGGCCGCTTTGTGCTGTTTGAGTTCGCTCCTGATCAAGCTTTAGGCGTGCTTCGTCTAGTTGCGATTGGGTGTACTCAAGCTGTTGCTGGAGTCGCTTGGCCTCGCCAGTCTTTAGGTCGTACTGGACTTCGAGGATCTCCTTCTCGCGACGGAGGTAGCTGTTGAGTTCACGAAGGCCTTCGGTAGCATCTCCCATTGGAACAGGGGACATCCTCTCATCAACGTCATCGCTGTCGCTACGCTTCTGCTGCAATGTTGCAACTTGCGCAGTGAGGCCTTCAAGTTGTTGATGAAGTAGCTTGTTTTGCGCGTTGACATCCTCACGTCTGGTCTTCAACTCGGCCATCTCCTGCTCCAGTTGCTGTCGGCGATCCTCCCAAGAAGTCTCGCTCTGAGCGAGAGTCACCTTGGCGGACTCTGCCTCACTCCGTAGAGATGCCGCCTCGCTCTTGAATTGGTTGTGCTCAATCCTAAGTTGCTGAACGAGCTTGGCAGCCTCGGCATGCTTGACAAGCTCTTGCTCATAGTCTTGCTGCGCCTTTGTGGCAATTTCGGCTTGTGCACGAAGGTCTTGTTGATGATATCTTGTTGCTTCCAAGTGTCGAGCACTCTCGTCCTTCAATCTGCTGACCTCTTCCTCGAGAATTGCCTTCTCGTCTTCGTATCGTCGTGCGACTTCTCCTTGCGAGTCTCGGAGGCTCGAGAGCTCAGTGTTGGATCGAGAAAGCTCAGTAGACATGTCCTCAATTCGGTGGCTGAGTTCTTTCGTCTTGGCGTCCTTCTCCTCAATGAGAGCCTCGGTCTCTTGACGGTACTGGTCTTGAGAAGCCCGAAGGTCCTCCAGCGCCTCCTCATTGGCCTGACTCAACTCCTTGTACTGCTCAGCCTGGGCCTTGGCATTCTCCAGGTGGGTGTTGGCCATGTCCAGGTCACGCTTGAGATCAGAGATCTCGATGTTGAGATCCTGGATTTCGGCTTCGAGTTGCTGTTGCTGCTCGCTGACTTCGGCAGCAGTGCCGGGTCTCGGGGTCGGTCGGGGTTGGAGACGACCAGCTCGCTCCTCGGCATTCCTTAGCTCAACAGCCAACTCATCGACTCGAGCTTGAAGGTGATCTCTGCTGGTCTTGATGGCGACGTGATCTTCCCGAATCTGGCTCAGGCTGGCCATAAGCTCATCAATCCGCTTTTGAGCTTCCTTGGCCTCATACTCCTTCCTGAGCTGTAGCTTCTTGGTCTCCTCCGCTTCGTAAGACAGCTTTCGTTGCGTGTCGCTCAGTTCTTGTTCAAGACTTTCAATCCGAGCCTGGGCCTTCCGTCGAGTCTCAGATTCTCCCAAGGTCCGTTCATTCTCGAGCGACTGCCGGGTGGCGAGAAGGTTGTTGAGCCGGTTCTTTTCCTCAATCAGGCTCTCGTTGTCCTTGCTCAGTCGGTCTTGGATATCCTTCCACAATTTCTTCTCAGCTTTGAGGTTGGCAGATTCGTTGCGCATGCTGTCGAGTAAGCCCTTAGCCTCGATGAGCTCCTCGGCAACTTGCTGGGTTCGCATGTCTTGTTTAGCCGCTGTCTCAGAGAGGGTCTGGCTTCGCTTCTGCAACTCCCGGTTCTCGTTTTGGAGGGCAACGTAGTTGCTGTTCAGCATCTCGCGTCTCTCATCTCCAATGCGCACGTCACCGTGCAGCTTGACGTTCTCAGTCTGCAAGGCGTTCTTCTCGGATGTGAGACTGCTGACTTGGTCGCGCATGTCCTTGCGAACGCCATCCTGCGCATCTCGGAAGCTGTCGTACTCGGCTTGTAGCTTGCGTAGTGCCTCATTCAGAGCCTCGGCTTGCTCCCCGGCCTCGATACTAACTAAGGGGAGTCGGCCACTACCGTCCAGAGAGTTGCGCATCATGGACGCTTCATCACCGTTTGCGCCTCGCTGCTGCAGAAGACGCCGGAACATGTCTCGCTCCATCTTGTAGCTCTCCATGGTGTTCTTGATCGACTTGGTCTCCTCGGTCATGTGCTGAAGCTCCTGCTGAAGCTTCTCAACCATGTCGTGATCCTCCTTGGCTTGATGTTTCTCGGCTAATATCTCTTCGCTCTCAAGCTGGTCTGCAAGTTCTCGGGTGATGCGCATGAGCTCCTCGTTCTTGGCCTGTAGAGATTTGATGTCCTTGAAGACGACCAGCTTCTGCGTAATGAACTGGTGAGTGTCGGAAAGGTCGGAGAGCACCTCCTCAGAGATCTCTCCCTTCTCCAGCTGCTTGAGTCGGAACGTTTCCTCGTCGGTGAGCTGATCCACGCCCTTCTCGATGGCATGGATGTTGAAGACTAGCATTTGGATCTGAGTTCCGAGATCCCGCAATTGAGTACGCAGGATTTTGGTCTCAGCCTGCGCTGTGGCGAGAGCGCCCTCGGCCTTTCTGGCAGCCCTCCGGGAGACATCGCGCTCTTCGAAGCTCTGTTGAGACAACTCAGACATGCGGGCAATCTCGTTGCGGAGATTCTCTGATTCGGCTTGCAGGTCCTGTATTTCGGGAGCCTTTGCCTCCAAGGCGGTCATCATATTGTCCAGCTCTTCGGAAAGCTGCTGGTTTCTTCGCCGCTCACTTGTCAACTGGCCCTTGACCTGGTACAGCTGCTCGATGGCCTGGGTGGCTGTGATGGCAGACTTGCTGCGAATGGAAGCGGGTGTTCCGAAAGGTGACGCTGCTCGTCCAATCATCGATCCGTTGGGTCGAGGAGTCTGCGGTGCCGACTCTTGCGGGGGAGCATGCTCCAGTCGCGCTTGAAGCTCATCGATTTCCGTTTCGAGTTGACGGATTCGCTCCTCCATCTCAACTCCTGCCTGTTTCTCCTGCTCTAGTTCCACTCGAACGCGTCGAATCTCGTTCTCGTAGTTGTCCTTGAGCCGTTCCTTTTCGGCTTCCAGCTCGCGTACGCGTTCTTGGTGTTTCTTGCTGAGCTGGTCAGACATGTCCACCAACCTTCTCTGATCCTCCAGTTCCTGCTTGTAACTCTCGATTGTCGTGGCAAAGGAGCCCTCCTGCTTCTGGATCTTGACAAGAGCGTCGTCTGCTTTCGCTTGCATAGCATCAAGTCGGTCGCGAAGTTGCTGCTCAGTTCGCTTCAGGGCATCGACCTGCGATTGGATATCCTCGTTCTGTCGTTGAAGCTCAGCAATACGAGAGCCCTTCTCCTTTCGGTATTTAAGGCTCTCTTCGCTTTTGGTCTTGAGCTCATTCTCGAGCCATTCGCTATTCTTGCGAGCCAGGTCTAGTTGCTGCTGTGTAGACTCTTCGCGATACTTGGCACTGTTCAGCTGGCCCTTGGCGTTCTGCTCGGACTGCTGCAACGCTGTGACCTCACGAGAAAGCTCGACATTGCGTTGGTGTTGCTTCGTCAGCTCTTCTGTGAGCGTCTGGTCGCGCTTGTTGTTCGACTCGATGATGCTCAGATTGGTTCGGTTCGACGACTGGAGGGTCTCGATCTTGTCGTTGAGAGCCTTGACCTCGGCATCGTTGTCCGACTTCTTCGCTTTAAGAATCTGTAACTCATTGTCGACGGCCTGGCGCTTAGTTTCTGGGGCAGGGAAGCAAGAATTAGCAAACGAAATACTTTAGCATCAGAAACACCCCGCAAGCACCTACCTTCGTCTTTCAATTGCTGTCTGGCCTCTTCAACATCCTTGAGGGCCTTGTCGGCAGTCGCCTTGAAGGTCTGTGAACGCGTCTCGGAGCTCCGCACGGCGTTCTCGAGCTCGATGTCGGTCTGAAGCTTTTCGGCGTACAGGGTGTCGAACTCGTGCGCCTTCGCGGCCACTGCCAGCAGGAGCGTCGTGACAAGGTCGGCGGTGGGCTCGGTCGTCAGCGTCCCCAGGACGGGCTGGTCGAGGCCGAGGTGGCCTGCGATGTAGCCGATGTCCACATCTGCGGCCGCCATGGTCGTGGATCGTTCTATGTCAACAGCGCGGCTCTCGTCATTCCCGCAGCTCGTTTGAACGGAAGAAAGGAGGGAAAAGAATCCGCAGCGCGCAGTTCTCGTCGGTGACTGGCGCGTGCGCGTGGAAATTCGAGATGAAGGCTGTGAGAGGCTGGTGGATGCCGTGTCGTGGGTAAGAACAAAGGATCGAATTTGGTGGTGATGGGGCAGAGAAATTGGAGCTTCGCGCCTGAACGACGAGACCACTGTTTTCGGAAGCAAACATGGCTCAGCTCTGTCTCTGTCTGAAGGAGCAACGGCGCACAGGTGCACAGACCATCTCGCTAGCCGCCTCATTTGAGCTTCTTAGCGTGTCCAAGTTTCGCGCGAACTGGATCCACCGTAATAACATTGTTCCGAAGCAGGAGCTACCCTATAGCGTCGCGATGTGGAGAATCGGAGTCACTAGTACAGTGAACCAAAAGGTGCCCAAGCGGGCACAATAAAACACCACATATCAAAGGTAGGCAACCGAATAACCTAGGTATATTACTGAGTTAATCTTTTTATTAGCCTCTCTCTTAATACTTAGATTCCCCTTAACATAAAGATTACTAGACTCATAGAAAATAGTCTTAGGTATTATAGGATTAAATGGATTGTTAGTATTTATAAAACCATTTTAGTCTTATTCTCAAAATCTAAATACAAGGCAGCTTCTTTCTAGTTTTCTGAAATGTACAATTTTACCTCGTTGACATCCAGGGATAAAATGTTGTATGAAACACGATTCCGCTTCTTCTGCCATGGACAAGTAAACTCGTGATATTCTACATTCAAATCGCCGTAAATCTAAACCATTCACTTCTCCTATCACCAAACCGACAACGCCAACCTAGAGCACATCCAACCATGCCAAAGCGCCTTATAATCGCTCGTCTTCACAAGTTTGCTAATATCGCGTAGAAAAGACCCTATTTCGCCCAACGACCGACATTCGAGTCTAGCTCGTATGCTTCCACCGGCCCAGCTTGCCATGTCGTGTTTTGTTGTTGCCCATTGGGCCTCTGGGCGGCCGGTGGTGGATGTGCTGGGACCTCATACACAGGCTGCCCGTTCTGCAACTGCGGCGAAGGCTGGAAACCATACCCTCCTTGGTTTTGCAACCCATGGGGCGTTACTGGCGAAGGCGCGTAGCCAGACTGAGGCGACGGATGCCCATATTGCCCATTCGGAGGAGGGTAGTATCCTTTGACAGGCGGGGATTGAGACTGCAGCTCGGCAGCGACCGTGTGGCCTAGAGGGAGTTCTGCCACGCTGGGCTTTATCCCGCCATAGAGTGGAGGGCGTGGAGAACTGTTTCCTGTCGACAGTTCAGATACGCCGTACATTTTCTTGTCATCACCCATGCCAGGTGTCAGGTGGGTGCTGCCCATCAGTTCCGGCGGGCCGTTGTACTCATGGGCATCGCCGCCGTTACTTGATGGGATGACCTCTCCCCGTGTTGCTTGTCGGCGCTTTCTTCGCCAGAATAGAAAAAGACCCAAGCCAACAGCGACCACTGCCACTGCACCGGCGATGCCGCCCGCAATAGGGACAATGCTGACACTCTTAGATTCGTCCTTGTTGTCAGAAGAGCTGCCATTATCCGAGGCAGCGGCTTCACTAGGGGAAAGGCTGCTGCTCGCTCCGGACTTGCTTCCCGACCCGGTTTGCGCTGGAGCTGTTGAACCAGCCCTGGAACTGGCGGTTGGGTAGGTATGAGCAATCGACTCGCTGACCGTGGCGACGACCTTGCTCTCTGCTGCACTGCAGTAATAGTCCCAAACTGCGACGGCAGAAGAGACATCGGCCGTGGCGGTGCTATCGCAAGACCACTTGACCTCCGAGGTTAGGATACTGGACATGTAGTTTGACATCCCTGACTTGATACACACGCAAGAAGCCAGTTCTTGGGGCCCACTGCCACATAGCCAACTGCTTTGCTAAAGAAGCGTTAGACGCGAAACCGAGAGAACTGAAACACGAGAGACAAAAACATACACTGAAGATTGCGTCAGAGACCGCGCTCTGAGCACAATGTCGAAGCGACTTGAACTGGGACAACGCAGTAATTTGATAGGTCACTAAGAATGTTAGCGAACCGCTCCTACAGAATGGGTTGTAATAACTGACTATCTCCTGGGGGCCCGTCCGGGGTCGCGAAACGCGTGGTGCCCTTGTTCATGGCGCAATACTCATTGTAGAAGTGCTGGGCGGAGGTGACGTCCTGGTTGTTGGAACAGGAGTACTTGACCGAAGATCGAATTGTAGCGCTGACATCGCTCACGACATCTTCCTTGCTGCAGACGCACGGCGCAAGGAGCTCGGCGGCTTCGGGGCATCTGTATGCTGCCTAATGTCGTGTTCAGTACTTCGATTACGGTATTCCAGTCAAGTTGTTCATACCGGTCCCATCACCGCTTCAGAAAGCGCTGACTGTGCGCACGGCGGCAAGTAGTCCATCTCGGGCAGATCCGTGATGTATGCGTTGACGATGTTGGTTGTTGGAGAAGAGAACGTGACGGTCATGCTGTCCTGGTCGCAGTATTGATCCATCATTTTGGATGCGCTCCATATATCGTCCGTCGCACTCGAGCCGCAGCTATACGTCACATCGGTGGAAATCGAGGAATAAACACTCTTGAAGTCTGCTGTATTTGAGCAGACGCATGACTGCAAGTCGGTCTCCGAATCGCCGCAGGCCGTCGAGTACGTGAGGGCAAAGATATCGTATGAGATGGCACTGGCAACACAAGGTGCCTGGTGAAGTCAGCATGACGGATTGTACTTGTGAGAAGAGATTCACATACAAGGAGCGTGTAAATTTCGAGGTCGGTCACGTAAACCACCTCAGTCGCGCTGGAACGAGTGGCAAGGCCGGCCAAGATGGCCACTGCGAGGCCGTGTAAGTGACGCATGGCGCCAGGACCCAACTGGGGCGGGCAAGAAGAGGATATGGAACAAAGGAATGGATAGCCCAAAGAAAGGTCCCTTGGATCAAGTAACCGCGACCACAGAAAATGACGAGAAAGCGAGATTTCCAGAGGGAAAAGAAACGCCAGGCGCCTCGTCGATTTGCGAAGGCCTTGAGACTTGGTGCCTGTGGGGAGCTGAAGCGCCCAGGTTGTGCCTAGGCAGGGCGAGGTGCAGTAGTGGTCGGGACCCCTGAAACTAGTTCGGATGGCTTGAAATCTGAAAACTCGGCTGCATGTCGTTCCATTGCTTACACTGCGTTCTAGATTTGACAGTCCTGAGCTGTGAACGGCTTCTGGGACTGATGCAGGAACCGCCATGAATAGCAGTGCGCCAAGGCTTACCCTTCCATAGCGACTTCGTGAAGCTGTCCTTGATCCATGCTAGGGGCGCATCGCCAAAGATGAAGCTGGGGAAGGGAGCTCAGCTGTCACTCGACAAACTTAGATGGTGTTTTTAGCGCGCTGCGTCGTGACAATTTCCGCCTGGCATCTCATCGGTACGAAGTTGAGCCGACCTGTCGGAATGATGATCTGGGCAGCCAGAACTTATCGGCAGTCAACGAAATGGGTATGGACCCTGGGCTTTAACTCGTAACTGTGTGAAGCATGTAGCTATGACGATGGAACTGATGAGATCCTCCCGCGTAATCGTAGGGCTGGCCAGGGAGCACTCGCTTCGGGCCCTGGCGAGCTGTCTAGGAAATGGGGAGAGACGGGGCAGCGTCCAGAGCGGGATTTCTCCATTAGAGCGTGGAGAGGAGGGCATTCCCAAAGAAGTCAAGGGTAGCGCCACCAGTTGCACCGGGTTGAGCCAAGCTGCGTCCCATTGGTCCTCGGTGAAATGAGCAAAGCAAGCTGCCACTAATGGCCGCAGAGATATGTCTAGGAAAAGTAGTCAAACTGCTGACGCCTGCGACCAGGGCCGCGAACAGAGGAAGTGGGTATCCGTATCTTGGCTGAAGATGGATATCTAAGGCGGTCAGGTTGGATGAAGAGTCGATGGCTGCTGGAGCTTGCACTTGGTGTGATGACACGTGAGTATTCACGTGAGCCCCCTCGGATGTGTTGGGATTACTCTCCCTCGTCACTTTGACGACCCTGGCAAGCAGGCGAAACGAAACACCGCATCCCAAGATGGGTGATAAAATGACCAAGGTATATCAATTGCCTATACTGTTTTGTTAGCTATTCTCTGCATACTTGGGATCTCTATAACACCAGGATAATTTATTAGGGCTCAAAGATCGTACTAAGAATTATATAATGTAGTTATTATTAGTATTTATAAATGTATTTTATTTCTTATCCTAGAGGCTTAAACCTAAGATAGGTTCTTTTTAGTCTGCGATGTTATTCTTCACCCACCTGCCTGGTAGTCTCACAGATTTTCGCATGTCACAGATTCGCCTGCGCTGTGCAGATCACATGGTACCAGCTCGGATTCGTGCTATTAATCGTTGGTTTATTGCGTTGTCTTGTCTGCCTGAGAAAGAACTATTGCCACCTAAATTTTCGGACTTGTCCCTCAAGTACCCCCATTCCTACATTTCCAGATGTGGAACTAAAACGCCGTGCTTAAATATAACCATTTGGGGTGGGTGACTTTGCGCCGACCTATTTTCCCTTTCCCAAGTCCCCTTGCGCCTTAGCTGCAAAGATCAAATCGCTCTGCTGCGCCATGCTGAAACCAAATATCCAAAGCCAGAAAACAAAATTGGTGCAGCAACTCAAAGAGCACTGCCATGGCCCTGCATCATGCTTTCGCCGAAAGAGCCCATGGTTTTTCGCACAGCGTTCGCGCACCCGTTGGGGATCATCTTGGGCAGTCTGTATCGCGACGGTGTGCCCACCCTGCTGATGGTTTCTGCGGGAGGTGCAAGGGGTAACTGAGAATCGGTAGAGCGGCGCACGGGAACCTTGCCGCTGCTTCCCTTGCGAAAGGATGAAGCCAGATCGGCGACTGAGGCCCGTCGAGAACAGTTCGCCGCGTCCTGTTCTTGTGAATCGGTGGATTGTTGGCGGGACTTTCTGGAGAATCTCGATTCCACTGATGAGCGGGAGTTGTTTCGGGATCGTTCAGGTGTTGGGTAGCCCGAAGTGGAGCCTTCTCGACTGCCTTGAAAGGACGAAAGCAGCTCCCTTGAGATCCGCCCGCTTTGACGTGTTTTGTTGCTGAGGTTCTTCCAGAGGCCGTGACCAAGATCGTCCCAAATCACGACAGCTTTGAAGAGGCGGCGACAGGCATGTGTGCCTTCGGTCTCAGACAGCTCTCCGTAGGTGAAGAGCTCTTGAATGGGAGGGAGCGCGTCATAGGTGATGGAGATTTGCTCCAGCTGATCGCTCCAGATGGAGTCCTCGAGGAAATTGATCAGGAACTTAAAGGTGGCGGCCTTGGACGCCTCTTGGGCCTCTAAAGCGGCGCGCTGTAGGATGGCATCTTGCTGACGCTCCTGTTCTTGGCGCTGCAGCTTTTTCTTCTTGCCGTCGAAGAGGGGAACCTTGGGCGTGTTGGGCATGGTTGCGGAGATGTTGCGGCGAGGCGGTGGTGGATGCCGGTGTGTTGAGGGTTGAGCGAGATGAAAACGCTGGCGGAGACGGGGACAGAGACGTTGATGTTGACGTTGAATACGATGGCGCCAGTGCCGGGACGGGCAGAGTCGACGAGGCGGGCGAATGACTAGTAGTGGTATCAATGGCCGTTGGTTTGCGACGGCGGGATGGCGGGACGGCGGAGTTGGGGCCGGATGTGGAGAGGTTGAGAGGGTCGAGTTGGACAAGCGCCGATGTTGGACAATCTCAAGAGGGCGATGATGGATGGATGGGGTGTTTGGTTATATGTATGTGCGCAGTCCCGGAGACTAGGATGCGGCGACGATCAAAGACAGTTATTTCTAAGTCCGATGCACCCCCGGCGGTCCAGATGGCCCTTTTCGGACGACGCCTCCAGTTGGGCTGTTCCGCTGATGGCGGCAAACTCAACGGCCGGCAAATCAAAGTTTTGGACAAGTTGCCGACGACCAGGCCCATGGACTCAAGGTTGGGGCTTGCCTTACGGCGACTTACTCGCAGACCCGACTGGCCGAGGCCATGAACGGGATAGCGGATTGGAGGTGAGGGAGGGAGGGAGGTGGGCTCGCCGAGAGCTGCTTGCCACGAGGAGGGAGTGGAGGGAGTGGGCGCTGGAAGGTTTGTTTCTGAGTGCGGGAAGAGGGCCGAGGGAAAAAAGTGGGAGACGCTGGATAAGTGGGGGACCGCGGGAGATGCATCCATTGTGGTGATGGCTTTTCTGACATTTGCCGCTGACATGGCTGTTCTGCTGGCTGACACGAGACAAAGTGCCGTGAGTGTCCAGAAGCTGGCTGACCTGACTTGTCCGACTCAGGACCGGCAGAGTCATAGCTCGCCTCGGTCCCGAGCGAAACCCAACGCCGGGCTGGGCGTTTGGAACCTGGATTGAGCAGGGAGAACGAACCCGTTCCCATTGTTGGCCAGCCAGTGTCGCCCAGCCATTGTCGCTCAGCCGTGCATCGTCATCCGTCGTTCGCAAAGCAGGGAAGCAGGTGAGGCGGGCTAAATTGACAGAAGACAGACCAGGCCCCGCGGTTCGTGTGCCCGCCTGCCCACGGTTCACTCACAGGCCCCGGGCCACGGCCCGCGGGAAAAGCCCCCCTCTCTCTCTGTCCCCTCTCCCCTCTCCCCTTTCCTCCCCACCACTGGATTCCCTCGCAGTTGGAGGCGTCTTTTGTGAGATTTTCTTTGGCTGTCATTGGGGACAATAGCAAACTGGGTTCGCAATTGCTAGGGGCGCGCGCGTTCGGCCTGGTGGCGGATGGATTTTCCTGCTACGGGTAGTGGTCCCCGGATTCCCGGCCACGATTCCCTCAGATCCGCAGTTGGCGCGGGAGGCCCTGTGCGCAGCCGGAGCTCGGAACCGTGGGGCTAGAGGCCGACGGCCAGCCTCCAGGTCGACCAAGCGCCTGGGATTTTGCCTGGAATGCCCATCCCGGGGGAGGAGAATGCCCACCCGGGATGGGGAGGAGACCGAGAGCTCCCATGAAACTAAAAAGGCTGGTCCTTCTAGCCGCCCACTTCGGGTGACTACGGCAGGTGATCTGCCACATGGCCTAGGACAATGGAGACATGGAGGATGGAGACATGGAGAAAGCTGTGTCAAGGCTGTATGTACGTAGCAGATTGTCATGTTAGCTCTGGCTTTTGGTTCTGCGTTTTCTACTTCCTAGCCGGCACGCGGCGTTTGTCTCGACGTCTTGAAACGAGCCCGCGTCGCCCATATCCACCGTCGCGATGCCCTCCTCCATCCAGGACCTCACTTTGCCTCATCCTCGAGTTCGGAAACGAAATCCGGAAAGACTTTTTTGATTCCGCCGGTGGTGGAAATTGCGATGCACCACCCGCCGTGAAACTTTCCCCCGCGAACCCTCCCCGAGTTGCCTGAGAGCCCGACACCAGCTGTCATCCGCCCTCCAGAACGTGACAGAATAAGCCACCAGGAGCTTCAGGCACCAGTGGACAAGATGCACACGCCCCTTCCCGCCCACAAGCCGAACGCGCAGCCTGCTTGCCTGCCTCCCTCTCACCAGGCATGTTCCGTCTGGTGTGGCACGTAAGTGGCTTCTTGGCGCTTCCGTCGTGCAAAGTCAAAATCCTTTACATATGGGAAGCCCGCCTCGGCCACATTCCAATGGGGGGAGCCTCGGGAATTGCTTCCACCCGCACCCTCTCTGCGGTGGTAATGACAGCGGACCGCGCTGGCTGGCACACCGACAGCTGGAACCGCGTGGACATGACAAGAGACGCACACCCACGCGGAGACAGGGAGACAGGGAGACCGTCTTGGAGGGCGGGGAGGCGAGATGCGGATCCGCATCATGGATCCAAGATCAAGATGATGGATGCCACACAGCAAGCGGATGCTACACAGCAGGCAGCTGCCACGCGAATCTTGCATGGAAGTTGGCAGAGGGAGACAACTTACTCGGGCACACATCTTGCCAATGGGCCAATGGAACCACCAACAAAATGCACTTACGAAGCGTCCCATACCACGTCAGTATTCCGTACAGGTCGAAGGGAGCAACCAACTGTTTTGCCAAGCAAATCAATCACACGGCGGGGTCGCCTATTGACGCTGCGTCGACTCGGGCCTCGTCACCCATTCCCGTCTCGTTCCCCTGGGCCTTGGTGGTCTCGATCCTCTCGCAATACACTTTCCAAACGGAAACCTACCCAGTCTCTCGGAATTGGACCTGGGCCTTTCGGTCTCCCCTCGGGCCTTGGAGTTGACATTCCGGGGAACGGGTTTTTTGCACCGCCCCAGTGGGCGCTCTATGGCTTTCTGTTACTTTGTGCTGTTTTTGCTTTCCCTCAACAACCCGTCTGGTCTGGCCAATGGCTGCGTCTCCAAGGGACGGACTCAAAACTTGCCTTTTTGGGTATCTCTCAGAGCCCCCCCTCCCCTTCGAGGCTCAATACAATCACAATAGCTCGCGCACAAGTGTCGCTTGCGTTGATGGACCATGACGGCTGCATTGTGGAAGCGACGCATGCCCAGCTCTAGGAAGCTCAATAAAGAAATGTCGCCGTGGCTCATCACGGGGCTCCCTCGCCAGTCTAGGAATAGGTAGCCTGTTTTCGATGCTTTGTGCAACCCAAATCACATGGCATGAATCAAAGGATGTCACAAATGGAAGAATTTTTATGCTTCAAAGAAAACCATCACGAATCAAAGGGGGGGTTTATTTTCTTTCTTGCCCGTGGTCAATCCTGGTGCGCTGCGTGCCTCCTCATTCGTCGACCCGTGGTGCCAGTGCAACGGTTCGTCGCATTGTTTGCTTTTCGCAACGCCCTCATTTTTCTCCCACCTTGATGTTCACATTCACCACGACCCAAACGCTGATTCGGCACAAACGCACCATGGCCGAACATAGGACACCGGGCATTCTGCCCAGGCATTCACCACTCCCAGAAAATTTCCGAACATCAAAAGGCGCCGCGGGAATCACCACTGCTTCCTTAACACAAAGTCACCCTTTTACCCAGCGATTGCGACAAACTCGATAACACGTTTTCATTGCAACGACGGAACCCGGACGATGGCCTCTCCTCACAGAATGCCAGATTGGACTCGTCTCCGTGATCCACCAAAGTTCCGGGACATGACCACCACCGAGCACCTCATGCAGTTCGCCCGCTGGGTGGCAGGATGGATCGTTCGCTTCGTCTTCGTGACGCAGGATCTCATCTTTGCAATGACGGACCTCTCGAGAAAGGCTGCTTTCGAGGTTCGAGGATTGACATCGCTCGTTGCTATCATTGATGAGTTCCTCGAGAGAATTCGCAGCGCAACTTATATTGAAACCATTCATATGGCCTGCATTCTCTACTCTTTCTACTGGACTCTCTTCCAGGTCTATTGCGCCTTCAGTGTGGTTTGCCTCCCAGCCTTGGCCTCTACCCTCACCAGCCTCTGGGAAAAAGTCCAGCCCATCGAAAGCATTCCATCCCGAACCAGAAACGTCTCCTTCGGTCTGGTGATCTCAACGCTAACGGTTGGCGCGCTCGTGATCGACTGGGTCACCTTCATCCTCGTCATTTTTCTTTTCTCTTTCTCTGGCTACCAACTTTGTCTGGCTCTGAAATTCTTCATCATGCCCACGCCACCTCAAGAGAGAAACAATGCTTGCTACTCACCTCCTCGAGACCAGAGCACCCCTATATTCCGCGGAAGGAAGCCACCGGGAGCCGCGTATGTCAACGTCAAGAAAAAGCCAAACAGTCAATCTCCTCCCGAAAAGGCCAACATCAGCAAATATCGCTCGGACCCAGACATTAAACGCGACGATGAATACGATATCATGTGGGGTACATATGAGACGGGGCACCACAAACAAGTGATTGGGCGTCTCCAAGAGAATCTGGAGATTGAGAAGAGCCGGGTTCAAGACCTGGAGGCGAAGGTCAACATGTTGGAAAAGCAGCCCCAAAGGGCACCCGAGCTTGCGAAGCCCCGAATCGACGAGCTGCAGCGAGGAGTTGAGGGAACGAAGGACCGAAATGAGGAGGAAAAACGTCTCCAAGGTTCCCTGATGGTAGCGCAGAAACGCATCTGTGATTTGGAGAAGAAGGTTTCCGAACTAGAAGACGAGCGCAAGACCGCCGAGGGCCACTACCCGGCCTCCGTCGGTGGCTCTAGCCGGCCCGCGGACTACAAGTACCAAACTGCCCTTCACAAATTAAAGAAGGAAGGGGACGAGAGAAAGCGCCTCGAGACCGCCACCCTCGACCACTTGGCCCAGATCGAGCGGCTCTACAAGGAACTCAACGCCATGAAGAAGGCCAAGAAGGACAAGGAGCGACCGTACGAGCGGGCGCTTTACGCTGCGCGACAGCGAGTCATCGCGCAGGATGTGAAGATGGGCGAGTTCCACAAGCTGATCGAGGAAACCCAAGCCAAGAGCGTGGACTTCACCAAGCTCCAGGAGCTCTTTGAGGAGACCCAGGCCAAGCTGGAGTGGGAGATCCGGTGCCGCGAGGAGGCCGCCGAAAAGGCCAATGAGTCCAGGGACGAGGAGAGACGCGCCAAGGTACTCGTCAAGCGCTACCAAGAGTCTAACAAGGGCAAGACGAGCAAGGCTGGCAGGGGTATGTAATGTCGACAGCTTGAGGGGAGGGATTCATAGTGCAAGCGCCTACGAGGTGCGCACAGCTGGTTGTGTTTCGCGACGGGTGTAAGAGTATCTAGGTTGCATTTGCGAGAGTTGGGGCGTCAAGGAGGCACACATTTGCTTTTGCCAAGTTATCACGAGATTCACGATGGAACCGGCCCTCGAGGATGAGGAGCCTCATGTACGACAATGGGAAAAGTGGCAACCCTAGATCTTGGCATCGAGGACAATAGGAAAGGAAAGATGAATCGCATGAACTGTGCCAGATGCAGCAAGTGAATGGTGACGTGATAGACTAGGCGTGCTCAAGTTCAAGCTGAAATCAACTCAATAGCGGCATCGTGGGATAGCATTCGAGTCACTTGATCATCAATTCACGACACTCTGCACGTGCAAATGATGCAACAATGAGAATAGAAAAGTCCAAGTTCAGATTGACTTTGAACTAATTCTGAGAGGTATCATTTGTCATTCCCGTTCCGTTCCATTCCAGTGCAGCCGCCAAAAGTGAAAATTCCCTAGACGCCTTTCGCCCTGTTGTCCGTCCCCACATGGCCGTTTGTCCCCGTCCCTCCGTCACGTCGTTCCAAGCGTAAGGTACGGAAAGGTAGGAAATAGGAGTTGCCCGATTGAGATTTAAGATTGAGAGAGCGAGAGCGAGAACGAAAGAGAAACAGAAAGCGAAGGAGAAATGGGAGAGACGGAAGCCGTCTGCTGGGCGGGGGATCATGTGCAGTTGAGTTCCGTCTAGGGCCAGCCTGTAGTGTTGTCTGTGTTGGGTTGTCGGTTCTCATCCTATTTTTCGTTTACTCATTGCTTCGGTTTGCTTTCACACACGCTTCCTCGTCTGCTTTCCCACTCGGGGACCAACCCTCGACGCCTTTAAGCACCGGGGTAATACAGCTGCCAGCCCACAGCCGCCTTGACGCTTTTGTCGAGGCCGCGGACGGCACAGTTGACATCGCCACGGGCGCCGAGCAGGGTGCCGGAGGAGTGCTCGTTGAGAGCGTTCTGCAGGATCTCGGCGATGTCGACGTCGCCGACGGCCAGCAGCTGGTTCAGCGAGCCGGGCTTGAGGGCGAGGGTGCACGACCCGGATTGCACGATGGGGATGTACCCGGCGTTGCTGTTGGTCTTGGCCGCGCGCTTGCTGGCGGCGGCGGCCGGGTAGTCGTAGCTGGGGGGAGCTCCGTAGCCGGCGGCGCTGGCGTTGGCGTGGCCGACGCTGAAGGTGCCGTTGTACGACGTCCACTCGCTGTACAGGGCCGCGCAGTCGCGCCAGTCGGCGGGCGTGACGGGGTCCTCGGAGGACTCGTTGGCGAAGGATGCCTCGTCGCAGGCCTTTTGGTGGTGCGCGGTTGGCATCCACGTGATGGGGGTCACAGCGGCGGAGGCGGCAGTGGACGTGGTCGCGGGGACGGACGAGGTCGTGGTGGCCGCGCAGGCGAGGACGGTGGAAACGACGATGAGGTTGTCGCTATTGCCGCTGTCGTCGCTGGTGACGCCCTTGGACGAGGTCGCTGGGGCGGCGGCGGCGAGGCCGGCGAACAGCAGAGTCGCGAGGACGGCGAGAGAACGCATCGTGAATAGTGTTGACGGGGTTGAAGGTGTGTTACAGGTAGTTGTGATTTGGGAAATGTGGCTGAAAAAGGGTGATTGAGGGAGTGACTTGGGCGAGTGAAGGAATCGAAGACTGTTTGCTTCGAGGGGGGTATCTTTGGGTGTGGAAAAAAGGGCGTCAAAGGAGTGACTGCGAAGGTATGAAGATGCTGGCGATCAACACCACTCGAGGGATCCGAAGAATGTGAAAGAAAGGTAACGCAGGAAGTGTGTTGTGGGGTGGAGAGAAGAGAGAGGGAGAGAGAGAGAGGGAGGGAGGGAGAAAGAGAAAGGACTAGGAGAAGAGACAGAGAAAAGACTGGATGAAAAAAAGGCGAGTGGCAGAAAAGAGGTGAGGTAAAGGCAAGGAGAAAGCGAGAGTCAAAGCACCGAGTTCCCGTGTCTGTGTGTCCAGTCGCGAGCGAGGCTGTGGGCGAAGATTGAACACCGGGACAGGCTGGTGAGATGATGGATTGTTTCAAGTAGATCGCATCTCAAAACGGGCTGGAATGGAGGCACGCATATGCAACAGCGCGGATGCATGCAGCCAAGGCAAGACTCTGACACTTTTGTTTGTTTTTCATTACAGGAAATGATAGACAGCGGGATATCTACTTGGAATTAAATTTGATTTGAGGCTGGGCTTGGGTAGTTGGCTGTGAGCCCTCCCCGCCTCCCAAGTTATAGTACAAAGCGTGGGCGTCCTGGTTGGCGACCATGTTTATTGGGTTTGTTTCGAGTTGCCGGCCTGAGACAAGACAGCCGCTCTCTTATGCGTTGGGTTGCTCTGTTAAGGCACACCACCACTACCAGACCACTCCCGACGGACGAGACATTAGGCGACAGCCGTTCGGTTCCTGGGCAAACCTCAGCCAAGAACAAGAAACAATGGCTTTTTTTTTCTTTCTTGCCCGCCCGTCTCCTGATTCTCCGCCGTGCGACTCTGGAGGCAGCTGGGCTGAAGCATCCCACCATTCGTTTAAACCACTCTACCCGACGCCGCCAATTGGTGCCGCGCTCTGGGGCATCTTGAATTGCACCGGGGCACATTTCGAGGTGGAGAGATCGCCCGCCCCCTAAAACCCGGACGCTTTCCCAGCGCGAACCACTCATAGCGCCCAGGCACACTCAATCCCGCCCAGGCACACCCACCAGCTAAAGCAAATGGACCATCCCCCCGGCCCGCAATGACGCCGCCCAGTGGGACCCAAGCTTTTCCAGGGCCTCGTAGCGACCACCCGAGCCCACGCTCACAGCGAAGTTCGTTCGTTTTACCCCAGGGCCCGGGACGATGACGAAATGCCCCCCAGCGTCGGCATCCCTCAAAACGGCCCGATCGGTGAATATCCCAACGTCACCTGGTTCTGCTTCCAAGGTGCCAAGCGTGATGCCGAGCCGAGAAAAGCTGACAAGCTGGGTTTCGTCTCGCCAAGATCTTCACCTCCCCGCCGGTTTGCCCACCTTTTCGAAGGCACTGGTTGTTGTGCTAACAGGTCTCGGCGTGTCATCTATCGTCATCATAACTAGCAATGGCTGGCACTCAGCGCGGGGAGCTGGAGGAGTATGACTACCTGCGATAGGCCTCATCCTGGGTGACTTCGGTGCAACACACTGCTCTGCTCGTCCCCTAAAACACCACACTGCCCGCTGCCCGACATCGTCACTAACATCCCCCGTCGCCAACACTCCCACACACACCCGCCGCAACCATGACGGCCGGCACACGACCACCAGCAACACCAACCAGCCGCGTGAAACGCATCGTGGGCAAGATCCGCCGCCACCCGGACGCCGCCGCGCCCGCCACCAAGCCCGCTGCCGCGCCCGAAACAGACCTGTGGAACACCGCCTACGACGCCCTCAAGACCAACCTCAGCACCGCCGGCCTCGTCCACGCCTACGAGTCCATCCTTTCCGGCAACGGCGTCGACGGCGGCCCCGCTGGTCTTCCGGGCGGCACCCCGGGCAGGCTTGAGGTCATGACGGCCGTGGTCGAGACCGGGCTGGCGCGGGAGCTGAGCACCAAGTCGGATGCCGGCGATGACATGGCGAGGAACCTCCTCGTCGACGCGCGTGAGACGGTTGCGTCGCTGCTGGATACACATCCCGGCGCCGCCATTGCGTGGGCGGGAGTCTGCTCGCTCACCCCTGTACGGAATCAGCCACCTCGTCTCTCCCATCGTCCCAGCTAACACAGAGCGGCAGCTTCTCCTCGATCCTCTGCTCAGGCACCAGGACACGGCGCAGGCCTTCCTCTACCTGACGGCCAACATCCCGCGCTTCACATCCCTCCCGCAGATCCTGCACCAGCGCGCGTGGCTGCACCAGCGCGACTACCTGCGGCTGCGCGAGCACACGCGCGACGCGGTGCTGGCGCTGTGCCGCCGCGTACTGGAGTGCGAGATGAACTGCGTGTGCGCCGCGGCGAGCGCCTGGAACCGCGCCGCCCGCAACGTCGTCGACTGGCACGGCTGGCAGGCCATGGCGAATCGCATGCGCGAGGCGGACGAAGAGCTGGCGCGGGACGTCGAGCAATATGCTACCGAGGAGGTGAGGGCGCTACTACGGCGGGATGGCGAGGCTGTGCGGGCGTCGTTAAGTGGAAGCGATGCTGGGAATTCGTCTGATGTTGGGGTTGGGGTTGGTCCTGGGGGCAGGGGTTGACACGCTGCAGCCGGTGGAGGACTTGCTTTGTTGGGCGCCGACCGACTAACCATCACTTTGCTGTCAGTATTAAGGGGGATCCAGCCTGCGTCTAACGTTAACATATCACAAAGTAAGGATGATGTGGAGGCTGTTCGTTGGAATTACCGACATGAACACCATTCGCTCCGGGCTGAGCCCGTATGAAGAGCATGACATCAGATATGAGGAGCTCACTCATGGTTTCACATTGAGGAAAGAGAACATGTCACCTCACATTTGGAACAACAATCTCGCTAAAGATACAAAAATAATTCAAAATACAACTGATCTGGTTTCTACTGAACTTACCGTGCTAAATTCTGCAATGCCAAGCCTCGTTCGCAAGCCTTAGCCACCAAGCTGGGTGTCTGCTTGCTTCAACTCTACGTAAATCCAAAACACTAAAACCGAGTCACGGACAAACCCCGCCTACTTGGTCGGAGGGAGAATACCGTGCTGGTCGAGATCTTTCAGCCGTCCGTTAAAGTCCCTCATGCATCGCTTCCACTCATCTGCAGAGACGCCTTGGAACTCGATGGCCTGCATCACTGCCTGCCATCCGACGGCCTGCCCCCGCGTGACGACTTCGTACACGCGACAGAGAACCTGCGAGAATTCGTCGGCTGGCGCCATCGCAACGGCGTAGATGTGTCGAACCAAGGCAGCCCAGCTCGCAATGTAGTCCGCGTCAAACGTCGACGCCGGATACCGGAACTCAATGGTATTGTGCTTGGTGGAGACAACCAGAGCGCACCTTCTGGTGGTGTGCACTGGTCCCTCGTTGAACTTGCGCAGCGCCTGGCCGAGGGTGTGTAAATCGGGCTGGGAATAGATGCGTCGTAAAGCTTCTAGAGTCTCGTTATCGACCTTCGACCGCCCACTCAGCTGTCCCATAAGAACCTCGAGAGCACGCAGCTGTATGGCGCCGTCACTTCCTGTCTGTAAAGCCACAATGTCCTTTTGCATGGCGATCTTGGACTCGACGCTGATCCGCGCGGAGTAGGGCGATGTGTGCCGCGAGAGGTGGCTGAGTGGCATCAGCAACGAGTCCTCCAGCAGATAAACGAGGCAAGCCACGCGTTGGGCTGTCTGGAGATCCATCGTCCCTGCGTCGTTGACGTGGAGGTGCAGTCCACAGCCCGCATTAATCGCGACTTTCATGTTGTCCTGGATCGCAGTTAGGCTTCGTCTCAGTGTCGGCAGCCCCTGGCTAAACTCTTCGGGACGTGTGAGAACAGGACTGTTGAGTTCAGTGCCATACCAGTAATAGTTCTGGGTGGGTGACTTCCGAGGCACATTTCTGATGTCCTCGGTGATGTGACGCTCGCGGACCACGAACCAGTAGTCGGAACGTGATACATCCCCGGCTCTGGAGGTAGAAGCGTCCTTGTTCCAAACACGCAAGTCGCTGGAATCCGCGAGTTTGAAGACGGAGCCTGCGGGCGCCGTCTGTGAGATTGGGTTCCTCGAGTCTGGTTCGGAAGGGCAAGGGCACGCAGCGGGAAGACCCAGATTGGCGAGGATCTCGCAGGACTTGAGAATAGATGATGCCTCAGGCCAATGATGGGGCGATTCAGCTGTGAGTTTCTTATAGATGGGTTGCTGTTGCAGGTATGGGTCCCTACATGGTGGGTCGCAAACCCATCGATGATCGCCGTCGTCGATTCGAGAGGTTTCTGACAAGTGCTGTGCAGCAAGGAACTCAACCTCTATCCCGAGGCAAACGGAGTCCGGCACGAACATTTTGTTGAGTGGGCGGTAATAAAGACGAAAAGCTGGTATCAGTTGCAGTGTTGCGGCGTAAATGATGGTGATTGAGGTGATCAACCCAAAACGATAGAAGACCACATGGCTCAAACTATATAGCTGAGAATACCTTGAACAAAACGAAGTTTCATCAAGCTTTATAAGAGAACAGCGGTCGATTGTGCGGCTGTCCAGAGACCATGTTCACGATACAGCGGCAAGGCTCAAGGATATTGTCCAGTTTTTAAACAGGATGGAACAAACCTAGTTGGTGTGACTGATGCGAAGGAACGAGTTCAAAGTTCTGGAACGCACCTGTTGGACAAGAGGTTGTGTACTTTGTCCATAATATACCTGAAATTGGTTGTTGGTGGTATCGTTGGAACTGTAAAATGCTGTTCCCAAGGGCCAAAACTGTAGGAGTTGGTTGGGGGCGGCATACTCGGCATCCTTGACCCAAGACCCAATTGTATGGAAACCCAAGTATATGCCGGAGCTATGACGAAAGATGCCAATTGGCGCCCGAGGTTAGGGCTTGTGTTGCTGCCCTCGAGTCGCTGACGGGTTCGCATCGAGGCCGTTTCCGCCTCATCTGGATCACCTTGGGCGAGTACGCTGGTGAAACCGCATGCCTCTCAGGACAGCTGACCCAGCAGGATCAGGGCAAGGGGAGCCTGCTAGTTCGAATGCCTGGACCGGTGAATTGTAGTCTCGCTATGAGGGATGTAAGCTGTGAGACGGTGACAGAGCAAAGTGGCCCGTGACCTGTCCTCGACAACAAAGCCATTGGAGGTTTTGCAAGCCGGTCTACAACGAGTAAGTTGCACTGAAGGAACATGTGAAGGGATTCGTGACACTCTGGAGCATCTCTGGGAAGAATCACATGGCATTCCTCCGTCTCTGTTGGTGTGCTCACGGTGTCATTGAGGCACGGCGAGCTCCATGGGCCGTGGGCGCGGAGTTAATCCGGCTCTCCAATCACGGCCTGGGTTTGTCGAGTTCTATTGTGGGGGAATGGAAATGGAAGCTGCGAAGCTGCCTGCCCGCTGACACCCCAGCCCGAGGACCCTGCCTGGCCAGCAAGTGGAGAGGTACGTACTCATCTGCTACCCAGAGCTGGCTGCTTCATGCTGTGGAAGCCTACTACCAGAGGTACCTGTAGTAGCTCGGTTTTAGTGTGTGAGCGGCGCATTCGACACCCAGACTGGCAGTCACCTTGCTCTGATTGATTGATTCCCCAAAAAGTCACGGCTTGCTTGGCTTGTCGAAAAACCCGACGCGACAACACCACAGCGCAGCGCGTCACTCGCCCGACCTCACCACCAACAATTTTGGATCCGTCACCATCGCCATCTCCCTGACCACGGCCACGACGATCAAATCATCGCTAACCACAATCATCGCTCCTCCGCTCATCGCCAGCACCACCGCATTTTTACTTTCCAACCCTTAATCCTCTCCATCTTCGCGATCCTCTGCCAACAGCCGCGACTGCGCACACTTACCGTCCACCGTTTCCCGTCGCCCATGTGGCTCGCCCCGGTCCGGCCGCCACTCTCGCCATGCATCTCATCAAGCCCTCATGGCTAAGCCATAGTGGCGAACAGAAGGATTTCGAGGTCTACAGCTGCCACGTCTCCCCCGATGGCAAGCGCCTCGCGACTGCTGGCGGCGATGGTCACGTCCGCATTTGGTCCACTGAAGCCGTCTACAACGCCAACAACGCCGACTACAGCAAGCCGCGCCAGCTCTGCCACATGAGCCATCACCTCGGCACCATCCACTCTGTCCGCTTCTCCCCCAACGGCCGCTACCTCGCCAGCGGCGCCGACGACAAGATCATCTGTGTCTACCACCTCGACAAGGGCCCCCCCGCCGCTACCTTTGGCACCAACGAACCTCCTCCCGTCGAGAATTGGAAGACGTACAAGCGCCTCATTGGCCACGACAATGATATTCAGGATCTTGCCTGGTCCCACGACTCCACCCTCCTCGTCTCTGTTGGTCTCGACTCCAAGGTCGTCGTCTGGTCTGGCTACACTTTCGAGAAGCTCAAGACGCTCTCCGCCCACCAAAGTCACGTCAAAGGCATCACCTTTGACCCGGCCAACAAGTTCTTTGCTACCGCGAGCGATGACCGAACCATCAAGATCTTCCGCTTCACCTCCCCAGCTCCCAATGCGACCCAGCACGACATGGTCAACAATTTCGTCCTCGAGACCACCATCAGTTCACCCTTCAAGAGCTCACCTCTCACCACATATTTCCGCCGCTGCTCCTGGTCCCCCGACGGTAACCACATCGCTGCCGCCAACGCTGTCAACGGTCCCGTCAGCTCTGTCGCTATCATCGAACGAAGTAGATGGGACAGCGAGATCAACTTGATTGGACATGAGGCGCCCACTGAGGTCTGCATGTTTTCTCCCCGACTGTTTCACACTGTGCAGCCAGACAAGGATGACACTACCAATGCCAATGGCGGGCAGCTTGTTACTGTCATTGCATCCGCTGGCCAGGATAAGACGCTCAGTATCTGGAATACCAACACGTCCAGGCCGGTTGTTGTCCTCCAGGACCTGGCTGGCAAATCAATATCCGACCTGGCCTGGACCCCTGATGGTCAGACCCTGTTTGCCGCGAGTCTCGACGGAAGTATAGTAGTGGTCAAGTTTGGAGAAGGAGAGCTGGGGTGGGTCGCACAGCCTGAGGAGAATGATAAGGCGTTGCAGAAGTACGGCGTGTCCCGGAAGGGAATGGGTATTGTTGAGGATGTCGACGGTTTGATGCTGGAGAACCAAAGCAAAGAAGGCGAGTCGAGGGCCGTCGAGTCAAGGATGGGCGCATTGATGGGCGACTTTGCGTCAGAGTCCACCAAGGAGTCGACACCTGCTGCCAATGGCAACAAGGCGAGCTCGGCAACCGCCAAACCTGCGGCGACAAATGGTCAAGCGGAGTCCGAAAAGAAGGCTGAAGAGGCAGCAGACAAGACTGCTGAGCGTGTCAAGGAGCTCAAGTCGAGGGTCACGATTGGCAAAGATGGCAAGAAGCGAGTCGCGCCATTGCTGGTCTCATCATCGGGAACTGGCCAATCGTCGTTGCCTCAGACTCAGTTGGTCGGGTCGGCCACGGCCAAGACGAACCAAAACGAGGCTCCACAGACCACTCTTGACCTCACGAAACCGTTTGACGGGCTGCCCAGGGGAGGCATCGCGTCTATGCTTCTAGGGAACAAGAGGCGGATGGCCTCGACCGGAGCCGAGGATGAGGAGGAGCCTGCTGCCAAGCGAATTTCTCCGGGCCCGACGCCCATCGTTACTAACGGCGCGGACGGCGCAGAGCCGGCTGCTCTCGTGCCCGTTCAAAACGGCGTTGTGCCGACCCCTGAATTTCTTCGACCAGCGGTTCTTAACCCGTCGATATCCTTCTCCCAAGTTAGGCTGGCGGTCCCAAAGATTCGATCACACATACTTCGGCCACTTGAGCGGGGCATTCTGCAGGAGGAGAGCTCGCTCGAAGATGCGTCTAGGATTCCAGAGAACTTCATTCTGGAAGCCAAGAATGATGTTAACCCGCGAGATCCCTCACACGTTATGGTCACAAGGAGAGGCGCGATGTTGTGGCAAGAATTCTTGCCCCGAGCTATCATCTTAGTGACGGCCAACAAAAACTTCTGGGCAGTGGCTTGCGAGGATGGATCTATTCACACTTGGACTCCGGCTGGAAGGAGGCTGCTGAACCCCATGGTTTTGGAATCACAGCCCGTTATACTCGAATGCCGCGATCATTGGCTTCTCTGCATCACTGCCATGGGTCTGGTGCAGGTTTGGAATCTGAAGACCCAGTCCTCGCCGCACCCGCCCGTCTCTCTCGGAGCAATTTTGGACGTTGCCACGACCTCGTTGAACCAGCACACCGCAACCCCAGGACCCGGTGTCACCTCTGCTCATCTCAACTCTACTGGGCATATTGTCGTCACCCTCACCAATGGTGATGGCTACTATTATGCTCGAGAGATGTACACCTGGCAGCGACTCAGCGAAGCATGGTGGGCAGTCGGATCCCAGTACTGGAACTCCAACGACTCTTCCATATCTGCCTTGCAGTCTACCGCGGTTGGCCCGACCTCGAAGGACAGTAAGGACAAGGACTCGAACAAAGCCACAGTTTCCTCTGGCGTCATCCCCTTCCTGGAGCGCCACACAACCAACGAATTCCTGCTCAAGGGCCGGTCATATGGCCTGCAACGCATCATCAAGATGCTCGTCCAACGTAAGGAAGCTGAGGGCCTGGAGAGCAGCATCAGCATCGCTCATTTGGAAAACCGAGTTGCTGGAGCCATGCAATTGGGGTCGAGGGAGGAGTTCCGACTGTATCTCTTCATGTATGCGAAGCGACTTGGAGCTGAGGCTGCAAGGGAAAAGGTGGAAGAGCTTCTCAACAGCCTCATTGGTGGCATCCTGGAAGATAAGGACCAGGCCATTGATAAGGAGGCTGGGCGAGGGTGGTACAGTAGAGAGGACGAGATTTGTGGGTGGGATCGAAAAGAGTTGCTCAAGGGGGTGGTGATGATTCTTGGTAGGTTGAAAGCGATGCTGGCCAGTCGCGCAATGCTAACACACTGACAGGAAAATTCCGCGAATTACAGCGCTTGACTCTGCAGTACGCAAGGGTCTTGGACTTGGACCTAGAGGACGGGTCAGTTGACGTGGAGTCGATGGAGATAGAAGTGTGAGGTTTGTATCACAACCCGTGTATCATCAGTATCAGTACATGTCGGTGGCCTGCCGACATGTCGCAATCGGCGTTGGGGATATTTCTTGGGCAATGTTTGAGATGGGAGAAACAGAGTCTTTTGGCTGTATGCGGTATAGAGAACTGCACGTTTCTGTATTAATGATGGCCTGCGATGACGATGGCATGGTGTGCTTGTCGGTGAGGTGATTGTGGTGAAGCAGTTTGACCAAGGTAGGTGATGCGTGCGTGCTGGCAAAGGCAGATTGCTGGGATTGCTAGGACACAGCGAGGATCCTACGCTCTTGGTTGCCGGTTGTTCAGTTATCGCAGTGATTCCTCGCTTACCTTGGTCGTCACTCTCGCGTCATGCTGGCTTGGAGCCGCAGTGCAACCCAAGTTTGCCTGGTTTTCTTCTCGTTTCCTTCTGCGACGCAACAAGAGGGTCAGCAGATCCAACGCCGTGTGAAACCCCCCGCGATATTTGCTTGGGCATTCTCTTTGCCATGTTCGATTTGATTCCTAGTGCTTCCCTTCTTGGGGGCCGGACTCAAAAGCCTAAGCCTGGTCAGTGGCTGGTTAGTATTGTCTTCCGTGTAATTATCACGCCTATTGTCTCTTCGGGGCTGACTGGCTGAATGGGCCAATCTACTTGCTATTGTGACATGAGGCACCACTCTCTCACAACTACGGTAGGTAGTCAGATCCTCCTGTCAATAGCGACGCTTTTCCCTTTTCCCATACAGGACCCCGGCTTGAGGTTCGACCCCGCGGCTGCTCTTGCTGCTCGCTGATTCAAGGCCACCCACCACCTACCTACCTACCTACTTACCTATTGTCCGTGAGATGCTAGTGCGTCAGTCTCCTTCTCGAGATCGGCCGAACTCGGAAGACCAAAACGGCTGGGCTGCCAGCGAATACCAGCCGGTCCCTCCATTGTCCGTTGCTTGTACGCCCCTCTCGCACCTGCCACCGGCTGCCTCCGTCGCCCGCGGAGGCCTTCCTCCTTTTGTCGTGTCCTGAACAATAAGGCCGGCCCTTCTTTGCTGAGGCTCACATGCTCGTCCTCAATCCTCAACCCTCACAAGCGTCCAATCTCAAACCTCTTATATTCCTTTCCCTGAATTCTTCTTCTGCAACTTCTACTTCTGATCTTCCACCTGCTTTCAACTTCGAGTTCAACTTCAACTTCCGGTTCAGCCTCTACTTTTTACCACTCCTTCTGATCCACCATCTTGTCTCTCTGTCTCTGACTTTGTTTCCTTCCACTCCCTTCGAATACAGACAAGTCTCTTGGTGCGTTCGACACGGCAGTCTTACCCCGATACTGAACACGACACTCCTTTCACCTGCCCTTTCCTCTGTCTCTCCCGCCTCTGAACTTCGGTCCTCTGTGCCCTCACGCTCCTTTCAATTTTGTCACCATCATTGGAAATCCTCCACCATGGTCAAGCCGTTCTTATCCCTCCAGTTTTGGGCGTGGATCTGCTTCTTGCTCCATGTCCCGACCCTCATCCACGGCCTCGGTCCCTCTGACCCAGCCCCACGCGCTGCCTTAGTGACACTCGCCTATGACTTCGATCTCCCTGCCATGATCTTTTCCATGCGCCAGATTGAGGATCAGTTTAACAGCCGCTACAGGTATCACTGGATCTTCTTCAGCACTCGCGAACTCGGCGAAGACTTCAAACGCGTGACTTCGAATGCCACCAACGCTACTTGCATCTACGAAGTCATCCCCGACGAGCACTGGAACTTTCCAGGCTTGGTTGACCATGACCGTCACTGCAACTCACCTCACGACGAACTGGACTACGGTTTCCACCCCGACACCCCTGTCGATGCTCGACAGAGGTACCGCTGGAACTCTGGCCTCTTTGCTAGCGAGAAGCGGTTGAAGGATTATGACTGGTTCTGGAGGATTGAGCCTGGTGTGAGTGGCTAATATGCTTGAGAATCACTCCTGGTGGTTTTGCTACTAATGGCTAATGGGTGATTAGACGCAGCTCACCCATGAAATCGACTTTGACGTGTTCCGGTTCATGCGAGATAACGGAATCAAATACGGCTTCCATCGCGACGCTATTGCCGAGATGAACCTGCGAGCTCTGTCGCCTCAGATCAGATCGTTCATTGACAAACACCCGGACCTTCTTCACGAAGAAGCAGATGTATCGTGGTTGTTCGACAACTCGCATGCGGAAACCTGGTCTTTTGGAATGCAAGAGGACGAAGAACTATTGGATCACGAGGGCTCGCGCAAGTCGAGGCAGCGGGTCATCTAGGAGGGCCGCCCAAGCCTTGCAAGCCGCTCGGAGACCTTTTTGCCGCAGGATTACTTTGACGACGACAACGATGGAGGCGACGATATGATATCATCACTGACCTCGGCGTTTACGTCTTGGATAAGTGATATTTACCCGACATTTGAGATTGGATCTCTAGCTTTGTTCCGCAGCCCCAACCATGCGGCCTTCTTCGAACATCTCGACAGCGCAGATTTCTACCACCACCCTTTCAAAGACGTGCAGGTTCACACACTTAGCGCTAGCATGTTTCTGCCACGCCAGAGTATCTTGAACTTTGGCAAGGGAGCGAGACCCCGAGCTCGCCAAGAGGATCGGCCACGCCAGCCGAAAGCAACACTCGACCCTGACGTCGAGTTCAAGGACAGCGCTCACCGCACTGAAAACTCAACCAACAAGGCGGAGTTGATGAAGGATGCCAAGGAGATCTTGGCGGTTTGGCTGGCTTGTTGGGAGCTGATGGCTCGCGACATCGAGAGGCAGGAAGCCATTCCGGGCCTGATGTCGGGGAATACGGTCATTGATGAGCGCAACTTCGCCCTCGCCTGAGGAATCTCATGGGATGCGTTGTACAGAGACACGATATTATGAGTCAAGATAGTGGTGGGGAGATGGACAATGATAGTGAAGGTTTCGTGTGTTTACTAGGAGCAGTTAAGTGTGACGTCTCGCAGGTGGAGGGGCACAAAATGGAAGATGGATGCATTTATGAACGTTGATTGTAGCGGTGAGGCAGTGCATGATTAGGTGATGTCTTACAAGTTGAAAAGGTTGCGAGTTGAAGCCGACGTGATACAGAATACCAGCGGGCGGGTCGGAGTTGTCCGCGTGTCGACAAACATTGTGGCACAAGGAGCGGATGGACGGCCGGATAGCGGCTGGCTTGCCCCGTGCCTTGCAGCCATGCAGCTCTACGTCACTTGGTAGGACGCGGCTGCGGTAAGACAGATGGCGAGGCAAGCCGCCGAAGGAGCATACGGTATGACGCCATACACGCGGTGGTGACCTGGCGCGGGTGGTGGAACAAGGCGTCCCGCCCGCGATTGAGACGGAGGATGAGCGGAGGATGAAACGGATCAGGCAAAAAACGGTGTAACCTGAGCTTGGTGATACTTCCAATACGCGTGCTGACTGGTAGTTCAAGAGCATTGGGGGCACGCGGTGGACTTGGTGGTTGAGTAGCACGGAGCCCCGGTCTCGTGCCTCTTTTCCAGGAGAGGGGACGAGTCAGTGAAATGGGATTCGAAACCTAGCCACGGGACAAGCTAGCCGACCGTCTACGAAGTACGGAGTAGGATAAAGACAGGGGAAATCTCATCCAGGCGGCTGGCGATGTGATGGGCGGAGCACGTCATTGATCGAGAGATAATCTGAGTTGTGGGGTGTTGTGGATGAGGATCGGCGACAGATATTGTAGTCCGTGTAATTGAGGGGAGTGCTAAACGATGTCCGAGAATCATCGATGCAAAAGGCGCACTGGGCTTGAAATGAGTGAGAAGGAAAGCCTTGACCAGGCTCATGAATTGGAAGGATGGGCTCTTGGAAGTGCGTACTAAGTGATTCGGCTTCACTGGCATCGAGTCACTTTGTGCAACGTGGTTGGCTAGTGAAGCCGTGTTGAGGCCGGACAAACCATGCTTGCGAGTTGTTACACTGTAGAGCACCGGATGCCGATGCCAAACTTATCTCTTTGGTGTTGATAAAAGAAGTAGTCTATGTAGATGGATTTCTAAGTCAACAAGACCGACGAGAGCTGCCAGTCAAGTCCGTGTAGGTACCAGGGCGTCAGCTCGAACCGGGCCAGCCCTGCAACGCCCTCCAAGGCTCAAGGGCGGAGTCAAGAAAACCCAAAGCCTGGGAACGATGCGGATTACAGTGCTGACTCACTTTCAGCAGCCTCTGGGTGGCTTAGACTTTAAACCTGGCTGATGCTGGGCTCGACCAACTGACTGGCTATGGCTGGATTCGTCGATATCCTCTCACCGCGAAGGAAGAACTTGAGGGGTGGGGACCATTCAACTATTCGTCTCACGCTCAGGGGGAGGGGCGCTGGCTCCTGTCTCTGCTGCGTCTGGTTTGCAGTTTGCATCCATCGCACCTGGAGGCGAGCCATGTCCAAATCGGTCACAGCGCAGCCGCAGATGGGAACCTTTCCTGGACCGCCCGGGCGGGAAGATTCTTTGACCACCCAGGACGAGCTTTGGCGGACATGGATGGAACGAGACCAGGAACAGCCGAACAGGGGTAGCGACAAAGAGAAAAAGGGCTGGACAGGGGGTCCGGGCATTTTGCTCCATGCCTACCGACCCCTTGCCCTTGGAAAAAACAGGGACGTGCAAAAGGTGGGCAGTGATTTGTGAGTGCGGAGGACCTGGTTGGACGTTGGATTCTGCAGGACAATAGATGGAAATGAGGAGACTGTTGAGAACAGATATTCGCATACGGTCCAGCGCCTTTGGTATTCGTACTGTAGCGGAGGCAGACTGAGAGAGAGCCCCGTCCGGCAGTTTCACGGCCTCGACGCAGGGGGTATGTCACTTTTGACGCAGGGTTGCAACGTGTGCCTTGCGTCGGACTGCACTGTAAGGACCGAGGCCCGCATAACGCCCTAAAACCAAAAGTCGGGGAAGGTTAAAACCTGCCGGGCTGCCCCTGCCCAGCCGGCCACCACCACCACCCACACCGGCGCTGTAGAGTACCCACCCACAGGGCCGTAGCACCCTAGGCCACAGGGCACCGAGGCACCTAACTTACAGACAGCCCAGCGGGGTCCAGCGCGGTGACAGCACCTCCTCCACCTCCCACCTCCACCGCGACCACGACCCGACCAAACATCCCAAACCACATGCGACTGAGTCCGACAAGACTGGAAGAGCACCCTTGCCTCCTTGCTTGCTTGCTTGCTTGCTTGCTTGCTTGCTTTGCCTTTAACTGCTTGTGCGACAGGGTGCGCAGCTGCCCGCTTTCCTGCCCGCTGGCTGGCTGGCTCGCTGCAGTGGCTGCATTCGCTGCTAGGTTGCATCTGCATTCGCATTGCTCCTTCCATCTTCCCCCCCCCGTCGCGTTTGCCCTTTTTGAGGTTGCTCCTCCCCTCCTCTGACGCCTCCTTCTGACGCCTCTTTGACGACTCCTCTTTCCCACCTTGTTCGCTCTGCTTCGTTCCCTTTCTTCCTCTCATTCTTCCTTCCTCACAGATTGACACTCTCCTTTGATCCATCCATCAGCCCTCTACTATCCCGGCCGCCACTGCCAACCGCCGCCCGCCGCCCGCATCGGAACATCCAGGTAGTGGACCAGAACGCAAGGGAGGATCAAGAAAAGCCAGGTCTTTGGCTCCCGAGCCTTGGCAGCACCACCGGGTTGCGATTGCGGAGGAGCCCTTAATCATCCCGAGGACATTGACGTCCATTAAATTATCAATCGCGACAACGCCTGATTGTGAACGAAGCTGTCAGGGCCTGCGACTACTACGACCTCGACGAGAGCACACGCGCAGAACGGTCGCATCTGCAGTCAACATCCCAATCGCGCGCACTGCTTCGATTGACCCGACCTAAGCAGTCTTCCAACTCGAACCGATACGAATTACTCGACCAACTCTACACTACACGCTCCCTTCAACATCTTCTGAGTCGTGTGCGTCATGGCTATCCTCGACAGATACCCGCGCACTCTTGCGCTGTCCAGCCAGGGCACTTTTCTGGGTCTCAGCAAGAAGCAGTGGTCGCTAACAATGGTACGACTCCTCGATTTTTGCTTATCCTTGGGATTCAAAGTTTATCTTGTCCGTGAATTCGTTATACTGACCATCCTGTCTCGCAGTTGACCTTTCAAAATTCGGCCCTCATCCTGGTACGCGCCCCATTTACCACCCCTCCGAGATCAGAACAATGCTAACCAGCTGGTTTCCGCAGATCATGCACTACTCCCGCGTTATGCCCCCGTCCGGCGATCACCGATATTTTACATCCACTGCCGTCTTCCTCAACGAGATTATCAAGCTTGCAGTCTCTCTCACCCTCGCCATTTACGAAACCTCCAAGACGCTCGCACCCACCACCCCCGCTACGGTACTCTTTGAACAAATCTACAACTCCGTTTTCGCTGGCGACGGTTGGAAGCTCGCCCTCATTGCTGCTTTCTACACGCTTCAGAACCTGTTGCAATATGTTGCTGTCGGTAACCTCGACGCCGTCCACTTCCAAATCCTCTACCAACTCAAGGTATGTCCGTCCAGCGCGATAGGTGCATGAATGATACTGCATGGTATCATCTGTGCTCGGCCTGAAGCATTGCTGACAATCGTGTAGATCCTCATAACCGCTATTTTCAGTGTCACTCTCCTGCGCCGGCATCTCGGCCCAAAACGCTGGTTCTCCCTAGTCATCCTCACCATTGGTGTTTGCATCGTCTCCATGCCCCAATCCGAATCGTCGTCAGGCTCTTCTCCCCTCCTTCGCGACATGACGGACCACTTCTTCCCTCGATCTTTGCATGAACTTGGACATGCCCCCGTTGACTTTGCCTCTGGGGGTAGACTCTCCAAGCGCTCTGCTACCTATCAGGGCATTGACCATGACTTGCCACCTCCCGACCCGCTGATGGACTACTCCGTTGGCCTCACTTCTGTCTTGATTGCCGCCGCTGTTTCTGGCCTTACTGGTGTTTACTTCGAGAAACTCCTCAAGGAAAGTCCTACTCAAGCCAGCGTGTGGATTCGCAACGTCCAACTGAGTTTTTACTCCCTTTTCGCTGCACTTCTGGGAGGCGTTATGTGGCAAGACGGAAGCGGTATCAGTGAGCACGGCTTCTTCGAGGGCTACAACTGGGTTGTGTGGACCGCTGTGATCTTGCAAGCTGCCGGTGGTTTGATTGCTAGCGTGGTCATTCGCGATGCCGACAACATCGTCAAAAACTTTGCCACAAGCATCAGTATTGTTGTCAGTTTCCTGGTCAGCGTCTTCGTTTTCGACTTTGAGGTCACCTTCACGGTAAGGCATTAATTTTCGGCCGTCCGGCCATCTTGTTCACTTGAACACGAACTAATCGGTTGTTGTAGTTCATTCTTGGCACCTCATTTGTCCTCTTGTCCACATACATTTACAGCAGTTCGGAGCGCGGCATTCACCGCCCTGCTCCGATCCAAATCGCCAAATTCGAGAGACCAGCCATTGAGCGAGTGTATACCCCACGTGGATCAGCCGGGGCCCGTCTCACACCCTTCGATGCAAACATTGCCTTGACCACTAGTCGGCCCAACAGCCCGATGCTGCCCCGACAGCCGAGTCGTACCAACATCAAGCGGGACGACTGATTTACGCTCAACCATATCGAACAGGGCCCACACGGCACTATGAAAGAAACCAAAACAAGTTGGCATCCAGGTGCAAGGCCAGCAGCACTCTGGGATGTCACACCTCACGACTTGCAACGATCTCATGACATGAACCATTTTCACATATATACAGACATATAGTCAACGTATCCGGAATGCTATGGATACATTTTGGACAGCTAGAACAGTTGCTTCCGGGCTTAGATAGGCACTGTCCTGGTGGCAGCGCGGGTAGGATCAGGCGAAGCGCGTCAGATACCACGAAATATCCCCACCCCTACGACTAGGTGGGAGATGGAGGAACAGAGTATACCAATCTTGGATTTAGAAACTGGAGGAACTCGTTGGATGGCGATCCACGAGCTTTCTTTCATGGCTATGAGTTTTTGGAACGGAAATAGACGTCCATCTATACTGGCTTCACCTGCTTATTTTATTTTGATCCGAGCCGCTCCTGTTCTCTGTGGGGACGGCTAGCGTGACGTTCATCTCCATCCCTTGTTAAGCTCTTCCCCATGAAGTTCCATTTCGTTCTGATATCATATACTCCATGATTTTTGCAATGCGGCAAGCGAGTTTTGGGGTTTATGCTCTGATATTACGTGTCGTGTGCATCCCCTTTTACATGATGACTTCATTAGAGACATCCTAAACACATGTCGCGTTAGTATTGAATCCAGGCTATAGTCAAAAGATAGATGTACGTACCCGCTTCAATTCCTTGTAGGGCAAGCAAATACAGTTCTGCACGTGGACTTCGTCGCCGACGCCGCAGTCCTTGCCGAGGATGGTGATGCTCTGGACCTTGACACCGTGCTTGATGATGGTGGTTGAGTGGCCGCCCATGGGGATTGGAGTGCCTTCGACACGAGCCCAGGCGCCGACGCGGCTGCCCCAACCAATAATAGAGTATAGCACACAGGCGTCGTGCTTGATCTCCGAGTCCTCGAGAACGATGCTTTCCTTGATGCGGGCTCCGGCGCCAACGCGAACGCGGGGGCCAATACTCACGTTAGGACCAAGCTTGGCAGTGGGGTGGACCTCGGCGGTTGGGTGGATGAAGACGGGAGGGACAACGTTGGCGCTGGGCGCGGACAGCTCGTTGTCGTTGGATTGGGCGGCCTTCTGCAGGTAGAGGGCGTTTGCGGGGACAGCGGAGCCGGCCGTCTTGATCTGGCGCCAGAAATCCTTTGTCTCGTAGACGTAGAATTGCTTGCTGTCTGCCATGTCGCTCAGGATGTCTTGTTCGAGGCGAATAACCTCGTTCTTCTTTCCCTCGTCGTCGTCGTCATCGTCGGGCAGGATGAAGCTGTTCTCGAGGTTGTCGGAGGAGGGGTAGGAGACGAGGCGCGGGGGCCGGTCGAGACGGCGCTTGATGGCGGAGCGGATGGAGGGGAAGATGGCCTCGGTGGAGAATAGGTAGACGCCGCAGTTGATCAGGTTGCTAATGCGGGATTCGGGCTTCTCGACGTAGTGAAGGACGCGGCGGGTGTGGGCGTCGGAAACGATGCAGCCGAAGTTCTTGGCGGCCTCGTCGCTGACACGGGTACCGAGGATGACAGCCTCGGCATCCTTCTCGATGAAGAGACGCAGCATCTCATCAAGAGGGAAGGAGCAGCAGACATCGGCGTTGAGGACGAAGAGGCGCTCAGGGCGGCCCTTGAGGATAGCGTCGCGGAAGTGATACAGACCACCAGCGGTGCCGAGGGCCTCGTACTCGCGGAGGTACTTGATGGTGATGGAAGGGAACTCCTTGGCGGAGTCTTTGATGAAGTCGTGGAAGACGGACTCGTCGTAGTAGCCAATGATATACACCTCCTGGATTTGCTTGTTGGGGACTCGGGCGACGGAGCTGAGACAATGCCAGATGATGGGGTGGCCAGCGACCTCGAAGAGGGGCTTGGGGAGATCGAGGGAGAGAGGGCGGAATCGAGTTCCGCGCGAGGGGCCGCCGACCTTTCAAATAGAGAGTCAGCTGTTGTTTGTTCCCGGTCGTGGAGAGGGTGAAGTTATACCAGAATGACGGCCTTGGTGGCGCCCTGCTCCTTGGCGCGATGCGCCATGGGGACGTGGAGGGACATTATTGCAAGGGGCGAAAAGGAAACGAGGGCCGCGTAGAGGTAATGCGAGAAAGAAGCGTCACAGAGGACGGTCCTAGGTGAGTTGAGGGTGACGATGGGGTAGCCGAGTGGTGGTGGGAGAATTGGTGGTTGTTGGCCTGTTTGGCGGGGAGGCGGTCACTCGCTGCACTGGAACAGGGGTAGCTCAGATGCGATGCGAGGATTGGTTATGCGATTAAGCGATAGGAGTGGGCATGAAAGGTGTCAACTACGTACTACAGCGGGCATCGGCAATGGGAATGGTGCAGTTCAATACCATGTAGTTATCTAAAGAAGCCATGTACGAGTCTCCTCATATCTGGGCGGACGAAGTTCGCTTCAGATTCGTGCAATGATGATGCATCGTGGGGAAGTGACCCTACATGCGTTGTCTCTCACTCGGTGAAGAGCCTGCCCCACCGATATCGCAGACGTTCACCCCCCGCACACCGAAGGTGAGCTTCCCGCACTATCCAGGGGAGAGTGGAACCCCGCTATCGTGGCCCGCCCACACCAGGCACGCTTTCGCCCTGGCCACTTACACGACACGGTGCTGCAAGCACTAAAACCCCCTGGCCCAGGGCCTCAGGCTTTAGGGGCATCAGTGGAGGAGAGCCTGGAGCCCAGCCACTCCTTTTTTTTTCTTCCTCTACTCGCGGATACGTACGTGCACTGGCGCAACTCCAGATGGCATTCATTTTAGTTAGAACCGCACTGGGAGCATTGCTTCTGGATCCGGCTGAACGGTTGTTGAACGCTTCATATCTTTTAAATCCGACTTTGACAGCGTTATTGATGTATTGATGTTTTTGATGGAATTTTCGAGGCGCGTGGAACCTGTCACATGACACGATCAAGGCTTGCGCATTAACGCCCGTTATCGACGCGCCGTGTTGCGCCAGAGCCGCATGGCCTAGAGCCGAGAAACAAGGAGCAAAACACCATTTACATCCACCCATCAGCACCTCTCCCCGCCAAGTCCATCTCGCAAGCTGTCTCACCGGCTGCTCACCTTTGGATTATGTGTGCTATTTAATATTCTCGTTGTTCTTTTGATACCCTCTGGATTTTTTATGTCTATTGTGTAGACCTGTCACTTGTCATTCATCTGGTTATTCGCCTTAGCAACGAAGACACGTCCTAGCAACGCAGCCACGGCTGAAGCGTCGGCCATTCACTCACCTTTCATCCGCCAGCAGAATTCACATTTCTATTCTCTCTTCGGGTGGGCCCCACTCGCGTCAAGGTGAATGAATTCTGAGCCGGCCTTCACCCCCTCCCCAGGCAGGATGCCTCATCCAACGAGGCGTCGGGGTCCTCGTCCTGCCAACTCCAACCGCCACATCATCAAGGAAGATCCCGACTCTGCCACAACCCACATCACCATCGCAGACTCGGGCACTTTTAACAACAGTGCTGTCGGGCGAGGCTCTTCGAATACCTCAAACTACGGTGGTAGTACTACCTACATGCCTGTCGACCAGTCCTTCTACCGCCAGGGGCGCTCTGATGCTCGTAAGTTGACCTTGCCATCTCACTCGCAACCTCTGTCAATATCATCAACTGACTCATCTCATCACAGCGACGCCTAGTGATCGCAACACGGAGCCAGAGCCCTTGCTGCGCGAAATGAGGATGCGTCCCCCAACCAGTGCCGCCGTCGCTGCCGTGGAGAGTCCTACCAGCATAGAGGCGGGTGAGAGTTTCTTCCACACGTCTTTCCAGGACATCGGAAAGAAACTCAAGGCGTGCAACGACACTCTCGGTGAGCTTCAGCAGCTCGGTGTCTCTCACGATGTGCAGCTTCCAGAGCTCGTCCTCATCGGCGACCAGTCCGCCGGCAAGTCCAGCCTCATGTCGGGACTTGCCAGCCTCGAGCTTCCTCGAAGCGAGGGCACATGCACTCGCTGCCCACTTCACATCCGTGTTTCTCGCAACAATGACTGGTCTTGTCGCGTTTGGCTTCGCAAGGACTACTCCTACCAGCCTCCCGGGGACCGTCCTATCACCGAAAACGACGTCACCGACCAGGACCCCTTCTATCCGTGGCGGAAGCTGCCTTCCACTCTGGTACATGAGTTCAAGATTATGCACGAGAAGAACGAGATCGAGGAGGTCCTCCGCTGGGCTCAGATTGCCATTCTCAATGACGACAAGAGTCACGAACTGTTTGTACCCGGCTTTGGATCCATCGCCCAAAACACGCCAATCTCCAAGGCTGCTGAAGAGGTCAAGGCCAAGTTCTCACCCAACATTGTCGCCCTTGAGATCAAGGGCCCTGAGCTTCCGGATCTGTCCTTCTATGACATGCCGGGTATCTTTCAAAACCCTGCCGATGCCCGGGATGACTATCTCGTCAACGTGGTCAGAAACCTCTCGAAGGCATACATCAAGCACCCCTCCGCCATAATCCTCTGCTCCATGCCTATGAACAGCGATGCTGAAAACTCGTGTACCTTCGGACTTACTCGCAAGTTGGGAGCGTTGAACCGGACTATCGGCGTTCTTACCAAGGCGGATCTCATTCCAGAGGGTGGCAACCATGATCAATGGCTGTCGATCATGAATGGCGAAGCCCATCAAACTGGTTTAGGTTACTTCATCACTTCGCGACCTCAGGGCAAAGATCTCGACGAGCTGAAGGTTTGGGAGGAGCATGTGTTTGAGAACCATTCGTTTGAGAGATGGCCACAGGAGTTTCATTGTTTCTCTGAGCGATGCGGCATTGAGAGACTGAAGTCATATCTGTCAGAGCGCCTAGGCGAAGAGTTTGCGAAGAGGTAAGCCCCATTTGGACCAATCTGATTAACCTAGTGGTAACTAACCTATGCATGCAGTCTCCCAAACATCAAGTCCAAGCTAAAGCTGCACCTTGACAAGATTAGAGCACAGCTCGCTAAGCTACCTGAGTTGCCTGGTAACGTTGAACTTGAGGTGAAGACAGGCCTCATCGAGTTTGGCGAACATGCTCGGTCAGAGCTGCGGCCTGCTGAGTTTTCAAAGCGGTTCGGCGCCCTACCAGACAACTTCCGCGAATGCCTCCTTGAGATGAAGCCTAAATTCAAACTCAGAGATGACAGCGATTTCCCAGTGGTGGAGATTTCTGACGACGACTCCGATACTGGGTCTACAGCTCCCCCGAGTGCAGTGACACCATCGAAACGGCGGACTATGGGGCCACCTACCACTCCGGCGAAACGTCAGCGGCTAGAACAAGCAGCCAGCTCAAACCCTTTCAACGGACAAAACGGGCATAACGGAACTATCAAGCCAGAAGATGGCAGAGGCAGCGTTCCTCCTCAACGTTCTCCTACTCCACGGCGGGCACCATCCCAGTTCCCCGAACCCTTTTCTCAGTTCAGTAATGTTGGACGGGGATTCCGAGATCTGCGTCAGGTTCGGGATGAGATTAAGGCCAAGACGAGAGCCGGCATGCCAGATGTCATCACAGAAGAGGTCTATAACGACATGTGCAAGGAGGCGATGAAGCCTTGGGATGGGCCGATGAAGGCATTCCTGGAGCATATCATGCGCCAACTTCAAAACCTGCTCGAGGCAGCCCTCAAGAAATCCTTCAGCCGCCTCAATAAGCGACTCATATACCAAGAATGTCGGAAGCATTTGAGGGGGTATTTGGAAGAGCGGTTCAAAGAGACTCTGGCGGCCCTTGGAGTCGTTTATCGATTGGAGACTTTCGGTCTCTTCACTATCAACCGCGAGGCGTTCCATGAGTGTCGGGCGGCTGAGACCATTCTCTTGACTCGATACCGCCATGAAATGCGCATGAAGGCACACGGTTTCTCAGATGGTCGTGTGCCGCATCCATGGGAGAGCCTGACAGATGAGAAGCGAGCGCAAGATCGAAAGCGCCGCGAAATCGATCTCATTAAGATTGGAGCTGATCCATTCAAGCAAGAGCTCGAGGTCGTGTCATATGTTAGGGGTTACTACCGGCTAGCAGCGCTTCGATTTGCAGATACAGTCGCATTGCAGATCACGAATGGAATGCTTCCAGATATGCAGAGACACCTTCCCCACTACCTAGAAGAGAAGTTGGGTCTCCGGGGGCCCGATGCCGCGAGAGTCTACGAGAGGCTCATGGCAGAGGATGAGGCGACAGCAACGAAGCGGGAGACTCTCAAAGGAGAGTGTGAGAAATTTGTCAAGGCCCTAGCCAGTATCGAGGGGCTGGAGACGGGGGCTGAGAACAACGGCTTCACACAGGAGGAAGAGGTGTATGACGAGACGCAGGACACCGATGCTATGATGAGTGGAGCGATCCAGGAGGATGGGGGAGAGTACTGAGGTTTCTTGTTCGCCGAAGCATGGTTGTTCAACCGTGAATGGGTAATTGTGACAAAAAAGGCTGGCGGAGGTGCGATATTTGCTTGTACTGGCTGGCCTGCCTAGAGGGCGGAACGGGGATATGTATACATCACCATGGTTGGTTTGGTCTTGCTTTGATACGAAAGGAGGGAACGCGATTTGTCTGGATGAGAGATCTACTCTGGTGGTACGCAGGAACTTGTCACGATGCCTTGTTGCACTCGCTTGGGTGGCATTCAGCTAAAGGGTTGATGTAGAGTAGATAAAGGATCTACGAGACCTTGGGGTTCTAACCTCTGGTGGTCTATCTTAGACAATCAAGAGCCTGCATTAAGCTCAGCCACTGTGACCGATATTGGGGGCCAGTGCATGTTTACAGGCGGCGTGGAGATTTCCATTTCCTCCTCACCTTGTTGCTTGTCGGCACTTTCTTCGCCAGAATAGAAAGAGACCCAAGCCAACAGCGGCCACTGCCAACAGCGACCACTGCCACTGCTCCGACGATGCCGCCCGCAATGAGGACAATGTTGACACTCTTAGATTCGTCTTTGCCGTAAGAAGAGCTGCCGCAAGAAGAGCTGCCGTCATCCGACGCGGAGGGCAGTGCAGTGCAGTAGCACCACCTCCAGCAGGACACCTTCCTACGCTATTGGGAAGGGAGGAAGGTGCTGGATTGTGGGCTGTATTAAGACAAGCGAGTAAAACAAAGCACCGCACACCAAGATAGCTATACTCTCTTAGGAGCTCTTTTCTCAGACTTATGGTTTACTTAATACTAAGATTACTAGGGCTAAGAAAAAGAAATTAGATATTATAATAATATATATCTTATTCAGTATTTATAAAGATATTTTATGGTATATCCTTTAGGCCTAAATATAAGACAGTGTCTTCTTAGTGTGCGGTGCTTTCTTTCACCCGCTTGCAAGAATACTAAAATCTCGGCCCAATTTTTCTTTCCCTCTTGCAAGCAAAGATCATGTGAGTATACGCACTCTTTTTTCTCAACACCCTTATACCTCCCGCCAATCTCGCCATTATGCAGCCTCCACCATCCCGCTCTCCTCGCTTCTCTCCCGATCGTCTGCCCAGAGGTCCCACTGACTCTCCCCATTTCTATCACGATCTTTTACCAAGCGGCTCCATCGATTCAGCTCTCCTCATTTCTACCATGATCATCCACCATCATAGTTGTCTGCCATCACAACCATCTGCCATCATAACTATCTGCCATTACGATCACTGGCTATCGAATCATCGGCCACCAAATCATCTGCCATAACAATCATCTATAGAGCAGCCCCGTCGCCTCAACTCTCGTCGTTTCCATCACGATCGTTTGCCCAGTGCCTCCGACCACCTTGCTGGTTTATATAGGGCAAACAATTTCGGTACTTCCATTCCTCTTGGCAATGACCAAGTCGTGGCAGCACTGTAAGTTATATATATATATACTTAACTATAAATTATTTACTAATATAGTATATTATAGATTTAATCGAATTCCTGGTCTATCGATCGTCCAGATACAAACGCAAAGACCAATACCATCACAACAACGAAATACTGGAACCGATAATATTGAGGCTAAGAGCTGTGGTTAATGTTTCGGCTGGTGTTGTGCTGTGCGATGCGGTGCGGTGCTGTGTTGTATTGAGATGGAAGGAAAGTTGGCTTGACGATTGATGGCCAGGCCTATTATATGGGTTGTATACGATTGGCTTTTGAGAAATCGGAGGTATAGAGGTTAGAGAGGGACTCGGTCAGGTTGCTGGCAAAGGCTCCTCTATCTCCTGACTCTGTATCTACATATTCCAGTTAACCAGCATGGAAGAAAAGAATGACAGACGTCCAGGGAAGCATCGGCCTTTTCCTGAAAGGATGAATCCCAGCATTGTCCCGGAGACTAGGGGACGCGAACGCGAGCTCCCCCGCAAGCCCTGTTGATTCCATCCAAGTTTCCGGATCAGTGCCAGAGACGTCTCAAGACAGACATCAACCGGAGAGGAGGATTTTCGCAAACACACGGCACTCAACTATTACCACCTGCTTTGCGTTATAGACTTGGCAGCTGAGTCTCGACTCTCGCCGCTCGCATGACCGGATACCCAAGACCCGTCACTTTAGGCGCCACCGCCCCTGGCTAATAGGTATGTACACCACCCCCGCCCAGGAGGGCGAATGTGTGCGTGTGATGTTACCGCGACACTACCCGTCCTGCTGTTCGCATTTAGCCTATCTGCATTTCATCTCGCATCCCTGGTTTCGTGCCGTGCCCATTACCACCGTGTGCCTGTCACCCGTGTCCCGGTTTAGCCAAGCAGATGTGTGAGAGGGCAGCAAGCGGGTGAAACAAGACACCGCACAACAGGCAAGTTGGGCGATAAAATAACTTAGGTATACTACCTAGCTATACCTTTTTATTGGCTCTTTTCTTTATACTTAGGGCCCTTTTAACACTAATAGTATTTAGACTAAATATATATTAGGTATTATACTAATTTATATATTATTAGTATTTATAAATTTATCTTAGTATTTATTCTAAACATTTTAGTGTGCGATGCTTTCTTTACCGGTTTGGACAGCTATGGCCGATGAGCTATGTAGCATTCTTGGTAGGGTAAGATGCGATGTGGTGAGTGGAGGAAGGGAGTCTGCACAAGGATGGAATTAAAATAGGCACTCGGGGAGAACTCTGTAACTATTGAGGCTTGAGAAATGGACGTAGAGGGCTGAGATGGATCTTACCGACACATCATCCTGAGTGGTCAGATGGTTCAATTACCGAAGCAAACCTCGCATAGCCGTACCCCAAGGGACTAACTATTCCCCCTCGTGGCGGCGATTTCTATTACGGGGCACTGGGACTAACAATTTGCTGCCCTCCTCGTCTGTCGGCATCGATCCCGCATCTCCGCATCGGCCCCACCGGCCTCGGGCCACGCCGTCGACCCCATGTGTGTGTGTGTGTGGTCCGTAGGGCTTTGAGTGCAGCGACGCCTGTGGCATGGAGGCACTTGTGAGAATGAGAAACCGAGGCTACCGTTGTGACGGGTCTGGGAGAAGACTGTTCGGCAAAGGGACGGGCGGACGAAGAGGAATGGGGAAATAGGAAAGACACCCAACCCATCGGCAGTGTCGTCCCCTCGTCTGGCAATCCCTATCCGGGCGACCGTTGACTGTTTGGGAAGATGCGATGATTGTGTGATGCATTTGTACCTTGCATTATCTTCGCTCGGTTTGTTCCACTAGGGCACCGTGGGTTTTGCAAGCCTGAACACGTGAAGAAGAGGAAAGGGAAGGGAAAAAAGGAGAAAACATGCCTAGGGCTGCAGATGATAACCAGTACCAGAGCCTCTCATCCACCCGCTCGTAAACCCATCTTGCCATCTTCAATCTCGCCCAATCTTCCATTGACCCGACATCACAAATGCTTACGATGCCTTGTCAGCTCGGGCCCTTCCCGCGGGATAGGGCTGTTGGCGGTGGTAAACGGGTTTCACTCTCTCAGCCTTCATCTCTCGTATGCCTGCAGCGGGAAGGATGGCCAATCTCGGCTGTAAGCCGACGGCCAAGGGCCGCTGTGGTTGTCGGCCCTGCCATCCGCAAGCACGGTTCTTGCCCAGAGACTGGGGGGCATCTAATTACCTCGCAATACTCGTATACACCGTGTATATGTATGGTAACTAACTACCTCGTGCACAGAGTCTGGGGTACTGGGCCGTGGCATTGTCCGTACAACTGCCGAGGGACGAGTTCGGGTACGGCGCGACGTGCTTTCCATGTGGCCTTGGACAGTTGCGGGACGCGCCGCCGTGGTTGAGCTGGTGGACGGAGAGCTGGAGTGGGCTGCTGCTAACTGACCAGACCTTAATAAGTGATGCGGTAAGGCAATCTACAGTAGCATCGGCCTTATTGCCGCATGAGTCTGGCCGTCCCGTCCAATCAAACCAGAGGCGCAAGTACTGTTGGACGTAGGCAGAGTTCTACCAGCTTTAGCCAGCGACGACGTTGCCCGGGTTGGCTGGCTCTACAGTGGAATCCCTCAGGCCTCTGCGTACCCATCTACAGAGCACAACACCAGCCAGCCTAATCTTCTTCCTCCTCTCCTCTCTCACTTTTCCACAACCACAGGAGAACATCAAAGCAACCTACCACGGACCATGCATCATGCCACACACAGGGGCATTGATCCAAATAACCCGGTTGCTGCGATGCTCTCATCCCTCCCGCCTCCACCTCCACAACAACCCTTTCTCTCCGGGCCCGCATCCCCGCAGGTCCTCCACGTTTTGGAACCGGTCCAGCAGATCACCTCGTTGCTCCTTTCGGATTCGAGGGAGGGGAAGCCGTGAAGACATTGGATGGATGAATAGGCGGCCCTATTTTGCCGATTCTGCCACACACACCGGCTGTCCAGGATTAGCCCTCGTCCGGCTGGTCACCCTGCCAAACCTGATTCGGAATGGCACAGGGCGTCTCACACCATCTGCCCCCCTGGCCGCGAACCAGCAAACGTTTAATTCTCGAGTCTGAGCTGTGAGTCGACTGTGGGGATCTTTTTTTTTTTTTTGTTATGTCACGGGCTGACGGTGAGGTTTGGAGGCGGGTTCTCTTTTGAGAGTGTTGAAGAAGAATCAACGTGAGGGTGCAGGTCGGCATTGGACCGGCAATGAACTACATGTCAGGGAGCTGGCCAGTCAGTAGATGTTTGGGCTCGTGTCACCGACGACACTCTACCTGCTGGGTCTTGGTACCACGGTGCAGACAGACCCAAGCTTACGGGTCGAGGAGACAGCCTTGGGCTTTCTCGCGATCCTAGCCGTCGGAGTCGCCATGGTGCCCTCCGCCAGGATGCATCTCACCTCTCACAGCAGCCACTTGATCCATCCTCCAGGAGCTCCTGGGGGTTCTGTGCCGCATCCACGAGTCCGCAGGTGTACCCCAGTCCCCGTAATAGGCATGGCCCGGCCAAGATCTGCCAGTCTCACCCCGGGAAGTCTGCGAGACGAACCAGACAACAGTCACAACACACGAGACCCTCGAGGGACCGCCGTACAAAGTACCCTGCCCGCCTTTCCGCCCCAGCTGATGCTACGCCTGCCACCCCGGTTCGGGACTCTCCCCGCCATGTCCGATGCAATCCCCCACACCCTTCCGCTGCCTGTATGGAACCCTGGGTTGCTCTATTGCTCGGTTGCTCTATTACTCTGCGACTCTGGGGTGGCCAGACGCAGATCCAAGAACAGAGCTCATGGACCCGAAAACAATATAAGTGGAACGGACATCCCCCTTCATAATGGGCCCTTCACCTCGTCAACCCTCATCCGAGAGACAGCTCCTCCTCAGCCAATTCCTGGTCGGGCATTCTTACTCTTCTCCTCGTTGACGCAACCTCGACTCACCTGTTGAGCATCACCCTCACAATGTTGCCCAAGTTTTTGACGCCCATCGGCGACAAGCGCCATGTCACGGGCGGCAACACGCAAACCAACCTCGACGCCGCCCGCGTAGAGGCCCCCAAGTTCGAAAAGGTGACCTGGTACAAGGAGCCTCACTTGCGAAACCTCTACATCCTCTCCATCTTCCTGCTGGTTGCCTCTGCCACCACCGGCTACGACGGCATGATGGTCAACACGTCTCAGCAGATGTCCAAGTGGGAGGACTACTTCCCGGAGCACGAGAACAACAACAAGCTCGGAATACTCATCAACATGTACAACATCGGTTCCATCGTCTCTTACTTCATCGTTCCCTACATGGCCGACAACCTGGGCCGAAAGCCCACCATCATGCTTGGCTGCGTTATCATGATTGCTGGTGCCTTCATCTCCGCCTTCTGCAATGGCTATGGAAGTAAGTCTCGCCTCGGTATTCGTATTCCCACGGCGGTTTTGTACTGACTCGTCGAACCCAGTGTACATGGCTGGTCGATTTGTTCTCGGTTTCGGTAACTCGATGGCGCAGATGGCGTCTCCCATGCTTCTAACCGAGATCTGCCACCCTCAGCACCGCGGTCCTCTCACTGCAGTGTACAACTGTCTCTGGAACTTGGGCTCCCTGAGTAAGTCAAGCCTAGAACATCGCGCCTACGCATTGAAGAACTAGTTCTTAACCTGCCACAGTTGTCTCCGTCGTCGGCTGGGGCACTGCCTCCATCAACGGCCACTGGTCGTGGCGATCCATCACCCTCCTCCAGGCCCTCCCCTCCATCATCCAGCTTTGCGGCATCTGGTGGGTTCCCGAGTCCCCGCGATTCCTCGTCAACAAGGACAAGTCGGAAGAGGCCCTTGCCATGCTCGCCAAGCACCATGCCGGCGGCGACACCAACAACGCCACTGTCCAGTTCCAGTACCGCGAGATTAAGCAGACGATTCAGGCCGACAAGTACGCCAAAACCGCCACCAGCTACATGGACTTCCTCAAGACCAGGGGTAACCGCTGGAGGCTCGCCATCATTATCTCACTGGGTATCATCTCGCAGTACTCTGGCAATGCTCTGTTCTCCAACTACATCAACATCATCTACGAGGGTGCCGGTATCGTCGAGGAGAACAAGAAGCTCGCGGTAAGTTCCCTTTGGTTTGGCCTTGCAAGAGACAATGTGCTAATACTTTTCCAGCTCTCCGCAGGAAAGACCATCATGGATCTGTCCATCGCCATCGGTGCCGCCCTCACCGTCGACAAGGTTGGCCGTCGTCCCCTGTTCCTCGTCGCCATCTCCGGTATGGTCGCCTCCTTCGTCCTCTGGACCATTGTCGGAGCCATCTACGAAAATTCCGCCGAGACCAACTCGGACGGCGACGTCGTCTTCACCAACACGGGCTCCGGATACGCCCAGATCGCCTTTGTCTGGCTGTTCGGCGTCTTCTACGACATTGGCTTCTCGGGTCTTCTCGTTGCCTACGCCCTTGAGATTCTCCCCTTCCACCTCCGTGCCAAGGGAATGACTATCATGAACATTACCGTCCAGGCTATCCTCGCCATTGGAAAGTGAGTCTTTTGCCCCCCCTCCCCTGAACCTCGTTGCGACGCACGGAAATACTAACTTGTGACCAGCCAAACCAACAAAATCGCCTGGGACGAACTCCCCAAGCACTGGAACTTCATGCTCTTCTACACGCTCTGGGACTTCCTCGAGCTCATCTTCGTGTGGTTCTTCTACGTCGAGACCAAGGGCCCCACGCTGGAGGAGATTGCCAAGATCTTCGACGGCGAAGACGCCGTCGTGGAGCACATCGACCTCGCGCAGGTCGAGAAGGAGGTCCACCTGGGCCGACACGAGGAGGACATCAACCCCACCAACTCGCGCAGCGAGAAGACTGCGGCTTGAGAAGCCCCGCAAGCCTCGATGCGGCGGCGGTTTATATTTTTTATGCTGCCCCACAACTTTTGCGTTGGATTTCAGGAAAGCCCGGTGTTTTAATGAGGCGGATGATACCAGAAAGCGGACGACAGAAAGACAACCCCTTTTTTGTTACGATCGTTTAGTCCTATGAGTGGGCGGCAGAATATGCTCCCAGATGTTCCGCTATTTTACTCTTCTACTCATGCTGTTGTGTGCTGCCCGAGATTGTGAAGTTGCCCTTGGTGATGATGTGGAGCAGGCGTTTGCTAGTAAATATCGTGACGGGGTTCGCTTATGTTCCTGGCTGAAACGTCTTTGTGCCTCGATCTTGCTGATAAGCCTCGCCATAAAGCCGAGCTGCTTGGTGTGTGGACGGACGGGGAAATCGCAATCCCTTGGGCTGAGTATCGACATAAGCTGGGCAGATGGAAAGTCATAAAACCACTCGGCGCACGTATACTCACTTACAAACGGGCATGAACACTATTTCTCGTGTGATCTCTTGAAGTGTTTTGCTATACTGGAGGTTCTGCTGAACGTGGCCGTACATCCTATCTCTTCATCAACAAAACAGAAGGCCTCCATCTCGTTGACTCAATATGAGACCTCAGACTACCGAGATTGGTGAAGTTATTTGTACAGCCGCGGCCCTCCACAAGCGTACAATAGAATGCTTGATGCGCTCTTCCACGACGATCGTGCAGTTGGTTCCAGAGTGACAGGCGAAGCTCTACACGCTTCCCATCGCAAGCAGGGCGTTTGTGGAAACAACTGGTGGTTCTGTAAGTCAGAGATGTAGGGTGGAGGACCCCTGCTTGCCTCCGCAGGTGGGGGAGTGTGGGGGAGTGCAATTGGCGAATACAGGGCGTCGGATTTGCATCGGCCACAGTGCGACCAATCTATTGGTTCTGGATAGGAAAGTGGGCCTTGGGGTGAGTCAAGGTACCGGCCGGGAAACACCAAATTTTGACGCTGGTATCGATTTAATTGCTCTTTGCACATTCGATTCTGCCTTGCTAGGCAGCTCTGATCTTTAGCAAACCATGTCACTCAGAGCAGTGAGCAATCCTTAGACTCGCTGAGCCAAACGTCCCTGGAATGCTAACTCTCCCAGATCGCGACAGCCTCATGGGCTCGATCGCTCCGCCATGCGGGCGGTCGCAACTCGACTCAGCGCCTATTAAGCCAACGTCTTCCGCGCACCACATTCTACGAGGCCCGATCCCACCGCTCGATTACCACTACATCCTCCGATCGTGCGACCGCTTCGCCTGCTCAAGCGACCGAGTTCTCCTTCGCCGACATCCCTACCGAGACGAAGACCCCGCAGACCTTGACGGAAAAGATCGTTCAAGCCCACGCAATCGGCTTGCCAGAGGGAAAGGTCGTTCGGAGCGGTGACTACGTACAGATTAAACCTCACCGTTGTATGAGTCATGACAACACGGCAGCCATCTTGAACAAGTTCCAATCCCTCGGCGCCACTCGCATCAAGAACCCCGACCAGCTTGTCTTCGCGATCGATCATGACACCCAGAACAAATCGGCATCCAATCTGGCCAAGTACGCAAGGATTGCTGCGTTTGCGAAGGAGCAGGGCGTTCCCGCGTTCCCGGCAGGCTACGGCATCGGGCATCAAATCATGGTAGGTAGCCCACATTGAGTCAGGTTGTGATAGCCATGGATAGTAACAACCCACTAGGTCGAGGAGCTCTTTGTCTGGCCAGGAAAGATGTGCGTCGCTTCAGATTCGCATGCCAATCACTATTCTGGTATTTCGGCACTGGGAACGGCCATTGTGAGAGCAGATGCTTGTGCTTTATGGGCTACGGGTTGCACATGGTATATCAAGTTCGCGATGCAGTGAGAATCCCTTCTAATGGCCATGTAATGAAACAGGTTCCAAGTACCTCCTGTCGCTCAGGTGACTTTTACGGGGACATTGCCCAAGGGTGCCACCGGCAAAGATGTCATCGTTGCTCTTTGTGGCCTCTTCCCTACGGAAGTCCTCAACCATAGTGTCGAATTCACTGGCTCAGAGGAGACCATGGCCAGTCTCTCTATCGACAGCAGGCTTACAATCAGCAATATGTCCACGGAGTGGTCTGCACTTTCTGCAATGGTTGTTCCGCCCTTTTAACTTGATATGTATCACTATCTAACGTATTGTGTTGAACAGTTTCCCGCGGACAAGACTCTAGAACGCTGGATGCGATACAAGGCCACAGAGGCAGCCCTATCTTCAGACCGCACGACCAAGGAGCGAATTACGCATGAGAAAGTCGATGAGCTCTTTGCCAACCCACCCAGAGCTGACCAAGGGGCGCAATACGCGAAGAAGCTCTACCTAAATCTTTCCACCCTCTCGCCCTATGTTTCAGGTCCCAACTCTGTCAAAATTTCGACGCCACTTGCCGACCTCGAGCCAAAGAAGATTTCAGTGAACAAAGCATACATTTTGTCTTGTACCAACAGTCGAGCTTCCGACTTCGCTGCGGCTGCCAAGGTCTTCAAGGATGCTGCCAAGGCCAATGGCGGCAAAATCCCCAAGGTTGCAGATGGCGTCAAGCTGTATATCGCTGCAGCTTCGATCCGTGAGCAGGAGTTTGCCGAAAACGAAGGTAACTGGCAAACTTTACTCGAAGCCGGAGCCATCGTGTTACCTGCTTCTTGCGGACCTTGTATAGGGCTCGGCGCCGGACTGTTGGAAGAGGGCGAACGCGGAATTTCAGCGTCCAACAGGAATTTCCGAGGGCGTATGGGGAGTCGCAACGCACAAGCATACCTTGCGAGCCCCGAGGTTGTGGCTGCTAGTGCTCTCAGTGGCGTGATCTCGGGAACAGGAGTATATGAACCTCCAGCGAACTACTCTGGTGTGGATTTCGGGTTTGGCACTGGCTCAGCTAAGACCCCAGAAAGCGAGCTTGTCAATGTTTTAGATCAACTCGAGGCGTTAATCGACCGGGTTGAGTCATCTGCGGGGGACGATACGTCGAAGGCCACGACCAACATCCTTCCAGGCTTCCCGGAGAAGATCAGCGGCGAGATCGTATTCCTCGATGCCGATAACCTCGACACCGATAACATCTATGCTGGCAAGTACACATATCAAGATGATATGACGAGAGAAGATATGGCGAGGGTATGCATGGAAAACTATGACCCAAATTTCGGATCAGTTGCCAAGCCTAACGATATTCTGGTCTCTGGGTTCAACCTAGGGTGCGGGTCGTCGAGAGAGCAAAGTGCAACAGCACTTCTTGCTAAAGACATCCCACTGGTAGTGGCGGGCAGCCTCGGAAACATCTTCTCCCGAAACAGCATCAACAACGCTCTTCTGGGGTTGGAAAGTCCCCGTCTAGTTGAACGCCTGCGTGCTACCTTCAAGGACAAGATTCTCACGCGGAGAACGGGCTGGACTTTGACGTGGGATGTCAAGCGAAGTGTCATCGAGGTGCAAGAAGGCCCCGATGGCGAGAAGTGGGAGGAGAAGGTTGGCGAGTTCGCGGAGACTTTGCAAGATATTATTGCCAAAGGCGGCCTAGAAAAGTGGACGAAGCATGAGATCGCCAAGGTGGAAGCAGGGACAAGCAACTGAGCAAAAGGGGGTAAAACTGAGTGTACGTTACAAAAGAGTAGGATCATGTTTGGGGCACAAAGTACATAAGTTGTTGGGTTAGAGGATGGTATTGAGATGCGGTTGTGTGGCCACTCTAGACAGAAGATGCTGTGACGTCGGAGATCTTCAGACCAGCTCGCAAGATGGACAAGAGTCCCCGTTCGCTTTCCTTTGGTCAAGCTGAGAATCGGCAAATTAGGACTCTGTGGTTCTATCCTCCTAGCTCGTATAGACTCTGTTGCGGGCGCTCCTGGTACATACGACCATAGCTCTTAGAAAATACGGGATCCCGTCCGCTCTCCCCTAGTCAAACTGAGAAGCGGTGGATTAGTACTCGGGTCGGTGACGACCGGGGAATCCCCACTGTTGTATGTTTTTTTTTTTGTTGGTATTTCTGTGCTGCTGGACATGATGCCTTTTTGCTTGTTGCGTTGTCGAGTGGGTGTTGGTAGCGGGCGGGTTGGAGCATGGCTCTTGTGTAACTCGCTCCTCTGACGCGCAAACAAAAGCGAGCTACCAAACCATGCTTTCTATCAGATTGTCAAATATTTCATGAACCGTCCGAAATGAACTATTGAGACATGGAACTAGGATGTCGTGGTGAGGAAAGTGTGAGGATGAATGCTGGCCTGCAGCGATAACAAAGAGGGCATGATTGATGGGAACAAGCAGAAGAGAAGTTATACGCTGCTTTACTTCAATATCATTTGGCTCCGCTTTGTCTCTTGGCGCTAGGTAGATAGCAATCCATACAGGACCTCGACCTGCCAGATCGTTGTGTTGACTTCTACTAGTAGTGCCTCAACACCACAGGTCTTGTCTAGATCGATTTCGAGGCAAAGTCAAGATACAATGAGACAGTCTAGGTACTTTGGACACTCAAGCGCACTACCCTCACCTCAACAATTTGCATTAATGCCAGCTGTGACACAAAGACTCCCAGGTTGCGGCTCCATGGGAAAGTGCGCTTTCCATCTGGCTGCCATCCATGACAACATTGTTGTGTAGAAACTGCTTACCAGAAGCAATTACTCCGTGACTACCGATCATTGTCCTTGTTGGCCAATGGATCAAGAATGCGGTTCACCGCCTGCATACTGTGTTGACCATTCATAAATCGCTAGAGCCTATGCAGGCCCTGGGGAATCTCCTGCTCCGGTTTGCGGCAGCCTGTCTCCGTCACTTCCTTCCCGCACGGCTGCCACTTGGCTGCCACTTGCCTCGCAGCTGGCAGCCGGAGGAGAATTTTCCCTACCTACTAACCTACTAGGAATTCTGCGTCACTCCCGCAACGGTACCTACCCGCCTGCTACCTAAGCCCTTAGATACCTGTTTTCCTTCATCCCCCTCCCCGCCCAACACCAATCTCTCCTTTCTTTCTCCTTCTCCTCCTATTCCCTTTCATCCCCCTTACTCCTTCATCACCCCGTCGCCCAGATATCTTGTCACACTGTGACCATTCGTGCCCGCCTCGCATCCCATTTTCCCTTGGAGATAGAGGCAGCAACGACCTCTCTCGGCATGACCAGCGGTCGCTGAAGAACCTTGACACTTCCTAGTCACGCTCCTTAAATACGAGGTACGATTATCCCTGGTCTCTACTCCCTGTTTCTGTTCCTCTCCCTACATCCTCCAGCAATAAATCGCGGTGGGCTCATCATCTGCGTAAGCCATCGCCCATCGCTGTCCTAGTCGAAGGGCTGGAGTACTGTACTCACAACATTGTTCCACCTTCCGACTCCTTCTCCTCCTCTTTCTACATTTCACTTCTCTTCGGTTGACTCTTTTCCTGCGTCGCGCGCTTACTCCTCCAAGGTGAAATCACTGGTCTCAAGGTGATCACCACCAAGATGGGGGGTGATCAGGTACGTTTGTTACTCAACCCTCACTCCTCTATTTCCTTTCTAATTTTCTTAGGTCTCCCGGGACTCCTCTGCTCTCGACATTATCAAGGCGCATGTGAATCACGGCCAACTAAAACATGCGCCACAAGACGAGCCCGGCCAAGGCCAGGCTTGGCGAACCTCGCCAGAGGCGCCAACAGCAATGGAGCTGATGGCGACAAAACCCCCCTCCCTCCCCCAAGTATCCTCGGACACACCACCGACCAAAAACGAATACTTGGAAACTCAGTACTGGTTGAATCGGTTTGAAGGAACCGAGCTGCTACGACGAGCAGTAAATCAAGTGCGCCGCGACCCAACCATGACGGAGGGTAATGACTTTTACATCTACACCCAGGTACGGCATATTTTGCTATCCTTCGATCCCTCGCTAACTATTTTAAGGTTCGTGTTCAAGGCTATACGTTTGCGAGATCAGGTGCGGCTTGCCGAATCGGTTTCTCCACCGAAAGATCTCCTTCAAAGGTTGTTTGGGCACAGTCCGGACGCCTCACTGCTGGGACTTTGATAGCGTTATCGCACCGTAGCGACAACTTCAGAACCCAATGTTTCGTGGCCACTGTGGCTGCGAGGTACCTCAAGGGTGGCCTCGAGCCAGATCCTGAGGCTGGAGAGAACGAAAATACTCCACCCAGAATTGACATATTCTGGGAAAACCATGACGATGCCCTGCTTGATCCTTCCAACGACCTCATCATGATCGAAGCAAAAGGTGGATACTACAAGGCCGTCCGGTATGCTATGGTTGGACTCCAGCATGCAGCCACTTCTGAGTAGGTTCTCCCTCGTTGATCTCTTTACAGCCGCTTACCTTGACAGATCAAAATTCGACAAGTACATTATCGATGGATGCACAAGAAGCGATACCGCGAAATACGTCCAGACCAGTCAGGTTGACACCACGCCAAATACTTTACGGCAGCTCGATCATTCCCAAATGGAAGCATTCAAGAGAATGACTTCGCAAGAGCTTGCCATTGTCCAAGGTCCTCCTGGGACAGGGAAAACCTTTACTTCGATCATGGCCATTCGAAGTTATATCCAGACCCTGCAAGCGCGCAAAGGCAAGGACGAGCCACCATCTCCAATCATCATCTCAGCCCAGACAAACCATGCTCTGGATCAACTTCTCGAGCAATGCATCAAGTCTGACGCCAACGTTGTTCGCCTTGGAGGCCGCTCTACCGTCCCCTGTGTCGCTGAACACAGATTGTACAAGTTGGTACAAGACTCCAAGCTCCACAAAGGAAATTCCAGGAAGGGCGAAAATACTCGCAAGGCTGTCTTGCGCAAGCTGAAAGATGCCCTGTCCATGTGTTTCCCAGGTGCTTTTGTGTCGGCAGACCATCTTCACCGTGAGGGTCTCCTAACCCAAGAGCAGTTCAACTCTCTTGTGAACAATGAGTGGGAAACTGCAACCTCAGTCAACACAGATGGCACAGACGATTCGTTCAGTGGCCCTATAGCAACATGGCTTGAAGACTCCATTGAGCAGGACAGGACGTACGTCTATCACCCTCCTCAAGGGCAAACCGAGACCCCGCTAGACGACTGCGGGAGTGAGAACATACAGTCTCCCGAGGATGATGAACTGGAACGATTGCATGGAGAGTTCGTTTCTACCGAGTTTTACTGGACTGGTTCGGTTACAGTGGCTAACAATTCGCACCTTCAAGCTTGCAAGCTGCTGCGAAAACACGCCGACCTATACAACATCAAGCCACCTCAACGCGGGATGGTCTACCGATGTCTTCGGAAGCAACTCATAGACAAAATCACCGAGCAATTCCCTAGGTTTCTTAAAGAATACCAAAATGCATGCGCCGAGGTCACGATCAGCGCCAACAACCACAAGGTCAAGGTCATTCAGCATGAGGGTGTGCAGGTGATTGGGTGTACGACCACAGGACTGGCCATTTACCGTGGACTGATATCAGCGACGAAGCCTCTCGTCCTCATGATTGAGGAAGCTGCAGAGACTCGGGAGGCCAACATCACGTCGGCCTTGTACCCGTCTCTCGACCAGGTGGTCTTGGTTGGCGATCATCAACAGCTAGTACCTCACGTTGACGTGAGTGAACTGGAGCAATACGGTTTAAACAAATCATTATTCGAGCGACTGGTCTATGAGAATCTTCCCTATTCGATGCTGAAGGTTCAGCGCCGCATGATCCCCATCATTCGCTCGGTCGTTCATACGTTCTATCCAGAGCTAGAAGACCACGAATCCGTCCACGACAGAGCACCAGTTCCCGGCATGGGGGGCCAAAATCTTTGGTGGTTCCAACATAAATGGAGCGAGGGTCAAGATGACAAGTCTTCATGCTACAACAAGAAGGAGGCCGAAATGATCGTTGGTTTCGTCAAATACCTCGTGCAAAATGGCGTCCGTCCGTCTCAAATCACAATGTTGACTTACTACAAAGGTCAAGTCACGGTCATCCTCCAGGAACTCAAGAAGAACGCCACACTCGCCGAGTTCAACCCAGCCAAAGAATGGTCTGTAAGAACCGTTGATGGATTCCAGGGAGAGGAGAACGACATTATCATCCTATCACTCGTCCGCAGCTCTCGAGCTGGTTTCGTCGAAAACGAGAACAGAGCCATTGTGTCAATCAGTCGCGCCCGTCGTGGTATGTACATCTATGGCAACAGTGAAACCCTTTTGAACAGCACCATTCGGAGCCGGAACACCTGGCAAAGGGTCTACGATGTTTTCGTCAAAGAAAAGTGCATTGGGTACGGGTTGCCGGTCGTCTGCAAAAACCACAACCAAGTCACTTCAATCGTTAATCCCGACGACTGGTCAGCCATTCCAGGCGGTGGGTGCCAGAAATCTTGTGGCGAGAAATGCTCGGGAGGTCATTCTTGCAAGGAAGTTTGTCATGCGGTCGAGCATGCTCAGCTCAAATGCACAGCACCATGCGAGAGAACCCTCCCATGCGGCCATCAGTGTGACTCGCGGTGCGGGTACATTTGCAAGTGTTCTCGCAATTGCAATAAGCCGTCCATCCAGGCAATGGGACTTGTGCTCCCAAAGCAAGCAGCTCCACAGTCTGGGACTATCAGTGGCACTAAAGGGCTGCAGATACTTGCTGTTCGAATGCCTCAAGCACCCGGGCAGCGGCATGAGTCCACAAGTGAGGACTTGATCGAATTTGGAGAATGCGTGCGAGCTACAGACGACCACAAATGGATACAGAAAGTCCGTGAAGGGGATAGAGCAATGCAATTACAGAGGAGTCGGTTCAGTCCTGGCCGAGCCTCTATCACGATCCGACAAACATTTACTCCCACGACAGGCTCGCCGACCACATCAACCCGAGGGGAGCCCGTCATGATTGAGCACACGTTTGCAACAGAGGAGCCAAGCACTGCCAGCAGTGATGGGAGCAGGAACGAAGCTATCAGTGTCATGGCAGAAGGGGTAGGGCATTTGTGTATTGACTATCTGGAGGAAGACCTGATCCAGTTTGACTAGGGGAGGAAAGATGCATACCGCAGAGTTGGAAGCCAAGCGCTGCCTCTCGGGCTGCCAGAGTTGGAATTGCTATGCTGGAGTCGTGCGTTGAACAAGGTTACTGGAACATTGGCGACTTACACAATTGCTCGGTTGGAGAAAGGGCCTAGAGTCTTAGTATTTCAGGCAGAGTCCTAAGGCTAAAGTATCGTATCGTGATGAAACCCGTTTACGTCTAGGCGATGTTGAATCCCTGCGGTGTCAAGTCGGTGATGTGCTGCGGTCTAAGACTCGGAAGTGGGCGCGGACTGCCAAGGGACATGGATGAGTGACTTGGTGGTGAAGAAATGTCCGAAGTCAATCCGCCGAGTCCAACGCACTTGCCTCCAGGCCAAAGACGCGACTTTGAACCTATACCTGTACTTCCACCTCGATCCTCAACCAATGCGACGCAACGACGTGTGTACAGATAAACTGAGGGCCCCCCCCCCCCCCCCCCCTCGTCTACCCACAG